>CAJNIZ010045537.1:18754-31011 GCA_905231905.1 Symbiodinium pilosum
ACCCTAAACCCTAAAGCCCTTAAACGGATTTAGCGTTCCGCGCCTGGAAGTGCATGACCAATACCTTGGTTCGTCTTCCAGTAATCTTTCGGCTACACTCCCGGAAGCTACGTGGCACTTAGGACCCNNAGGGTTTAGGGTTTATTTAGGGTACCTATAAAAGGAATATAAGGGAATCCCAAAGGGTTAAGGGTCTAAGGTCCAAGCTAAGTCCCAAGGAGGGAAACTAACATGGAAACCCAAAATGGGCCCTGTAAAGACTAGAGTCCTTCAAAAAGGGGGCTATATGGGTTTCCATGTTAGCTTGGGGGAGTGTAGGGGAAGGATTCGATGTTTGGTTTAGGGTTTAGGGTTTAGGCTTTGGGGTTGGGAGTTTAGGGTTTAGGGGGGTAGGATAGAGTTTAGGCGGGGCGGTCTTTTTGAGAGGTAGGGCTCAAGGTTTTAGAGCAGTGTGTAGAGCATAGGATCATCCAGTCTCATACATAGAGAAGAGAGAACCCCTATATCCTAAACCCTAAGCCCTAACGACTCTCAACCCAAAAGGATGTACTCTCAGCCCTTCCCATTAGACTTTGCAGAGAGCGTGCTAATCTTGTGCCATGGCTCCATGGCCGCCTGTGCTTCAGCCCAAGAAAGAAAGTCCTAACCTCTTGGTCGAAATCACTGCTTGCTTTTCGAAAAACATCCTGCTCTCATGTTCCTTTTGGGGTTGAGCATAACACAAGTCAAAATAATCCAGCAACCACCCAGAGCCGATCACCAGGCGAGTAACTCTCTATCAGCACACTTAACGGAAGAAATCTTGCCCCACCCTGGGCAACTAAAATCCTGCGAATTCCTAACCCTAAACCATATAATTACCCGACTCCTGAGAATTCCTAACCCTAAACACTATAACTACCCAAATCCTGAGAATTCCTAACTCCTAACCCTGAAGCCCGATAACTACCCAAATCCTGGGAATTCCAAAGCTCTGAACGTTTAGGGACCCTACTGTAGGTAGTCCAGGGATGGTAGGGCTTTGGGTTTAGGGCTTCTAAACTAAGACAAACCTTCAAATCTATCCCAGAAAGACACTCCAGCGACCTGGTTTAGTGTTTAGAATTTAAAGGGTTTAGAGGGTTTAGGGTTTAGAGGTCTTAGGGCTTGGGGCAATCCAGCGACATTGTAGCACGTGCACAGCGCAAACCAACAGGAAGAAGAGAGGAAAAGCAGCCTCAGCTGATGCAGCTGAAGGGACTTTGGAAGCAAAATGCTCGCAAAGTTCAATATGTAATGTACGTATTGGGATTTCCAAAACTTAAGGGTCACCATAATAAGATTATAGTCCTTGGGGGTGTATATGTGGGGTCTTGCTATGTATGGAAATTACCGTATGCAAACACGCAGGGGCATTTCCTTTGCAGCCATCCTCGCATATCCTCAGTTTCTTCAAGGTACTCCGAGGTATCCTGTTTTGTGAAGACCTCATTTAGATATGTATATGGGAAACATGCAAACAGAACACTGTTCCTTTGGTCTGGTACTGTATGGAGTTCCATGTTTACCCAGGGGCTTTGACAGGCCTACGAAATTAAGAACGCGAGGATTGGCGCCCAGGGGCAAGTTTAGTACCCAGGACCGTAAACCCCAAAACCCTAGGACTTGGGATTGGGGGCTTGGCTTGGGGTATCCAATTTTGAGGCTATGGATGCAGTTGCGGGCCTGCACCCGAAACCCTAAACCCTAAACCCTGAACCCTGAACCCCTGAACCCTAAACTCTAGACCCTAACCCCTAAACCCTAAACCCTGAACCCTAAACCTTAAACCCTACATCCTAAACTCAAAACCCTAGATGAACTTTGCTGGCTACAAAGGCATGATGAAACCTACCGCGGGTACCCTTTAGAGCTCCCTTGGGTTTACGGCCCAAAGGGGGTACCCTTAAAGGGGGGCATAGGGGCCATATTTGGGCTATATAGGGGCATACAGGGGTATATGAGGGCAAATAGGGTTTAGGGTTGAGGGGTTAGTTGAACTTTTTAGTTTCTGGGGTTTAGGTTTGGGGAGGGTTCTAGTAACAGACTTGATAATGTCTCCTACTCGTGCTGTAGGGCACCCTTGCACGAACTGCGGAAAGCAGTCCATTGCTAGTTGTTAGGGTTTGCGGTTTAATGCGCGGGCTGAATACGATACAAATCCAAAGAATGTAACAGAATCTCCCGCCACAACGTTGGATGTGTTCTTATTCAGGAATGTACCGGTAGAATCTGAAAATCTAGGTCCTAAGCCAAATCCCACGTGCTGAGCCCGACCGTCGATGGCAACTGATCAAGCTGACCGTCATCAAAGCAACTGATGAAGACCAAAAAAACTTAGCCCACATTACCCTAAGGAGAAAAAAGGATCTTTTTGCATAGATATAAGGAATCCCATACCCCAAAAGTATAAAGGATCCCTAACATTGATCCATAAAACATGTTCAAAATAAGGATGTGGAGGGTGTAGGCAAGGCGTATCCAGTAACGAACAGTCCTCACCTATCAGCTGAGAGTGGTTAAGATCCCCCATCCCGAACTGGTCCCAGGCGTAGGGTTCAGGGCTGATGAATCCCAACAGCCTAAACCCTGATATCTTCTGCGGACCCTAAACCTTAAATAGGAAAATTAGGGGATTGCCTTGGTAATCATCGAGGCCTCCCTGCTGTTGAAAAGCCTACACTCTATACACACCCTGAATCCCAAACACTGAACCCCTAACCCTGAACCCCAAACCCTGAACCCCAAACCCTAACTTCCACCATGGGTAGAAACGAGGATTTAAGGTTCATCAAGGCTTCACGCTAAACCTTATATATATATATATCTCGCATGTTCTCCATGCAGTCCCCTGTTGAAAGGGAAGCCTACTGAAGTAATCCCCTCCACCTAATATTGACACCCCACACCCGATAAGGTGAAAACTTCCCATGGCGGTGAACATAATATGGGCAATATTTAGCATCGGGGGGGTAAATATGATTGGCATTTTTACCTGTATACCAAGAAACCTGAACCCTAAGCACTTATTTACGAGAAAAATGGGAAGGATTTTCATATCGGGGGGGCCCTAGACACTGAAACCTAAACCCTGAGACCTAAACCATAAACTCTCAGCCCTGAGCTCCAAATCCTACGTCCTAAACCCTAGTTAGTGCGGTCCCAGTTGCGCCCCAGTCTTTACGGGGATGATTTTCATTCGCTCACGCCCTGAAGGGTCCTTCGCAACTGGGATGTTTAGGGTCTAGGGCTTAGGTGTCAAGGTTTAGGGCTGAGGATTTAGGGTTTAGGGTTTAGGCTTGCGGGTCTAGGCTACGTCAGTCCCCCTTGCAGCCACAACTGCCACAATGTGATTTGGATTAAGCTTCTACATCGGTATAAGGGCTATATAGGGTCATTTACCTGGGCTATATAGCCTAGAAAGAAACCTTTTCAAAGCTCTTACACCCTGTGACCTCAACTGCGAAAGATTAAGAGTGTAGACCCGCTCCCTGAAATCAAGACTCTGAAGCTTAAACTCCCAAACTTATCCTTACAGGGGTTGAGTGTTTTTGGCTTAGGGTCTAGGGTCTGTACTACCCCTAAACCCTAAACCCTAAACCCTAAACCCTAACGGTAGAATTCTCAGGGAACCACCAGAATCTCTAGGAGGATCTGGCAGGCCCAGGTTTTTTGAGAAATCACCTCAATCCTCCACTCCGAACCTAAACCGCCCACAAAAGACCTCGGTTTAGGACTTAGGGTTTAGGGTCTAGGGTCTTGTTGGAGCTGTATGCTACTCCTTTTGAAATATGCAACCCTGAGCCCTGAACCTAAAGATTTAGTACATCCAGGGCCTTGCAGAGCAGGAGTCGTCCGACCCAAGCCTGAAGACGATACCAAACCTGAAGCCTTTAGCCACCGATCGGTTTAGGGCTTAGGGTACACCTGAAGCAGTATGCCCTGAACCCCAAACACTGAACCCCTGGCACCCCCCAACTCAAACCCTCCAAGCGGGTAACCCTACACCCCCACCCCTAAACCCTAAACCCCTAAACCCTAAATCGGGGAAAACCAACACGACTGCTGTATATAGTAGTTACTATCAGCGAGTATAGGACTGCACCTGGTCATAAATTACAACTTGGGTGTTTCCAAACAAGCCCGGAGCAGTAGGGCTCTTGGAGTCCTTCAGGAAAGTAGCCATCTCAAACCTGACACTTGCTGAGGGGGTAGTAGGGAATATATCATACAGGGATTGCAGTTCAATATTCCCTTCTTTACCCCCAAAGGTATGTAAAATAATAGCCCTAGACCCATAATAGCATCCATGAAGGTCATTATTTTGCATACTTTTGGGGTCCAGGTACTAACCACCAGTAAGAACATGCGATCTTTTGGGGAGCCCCGGGTGCTGAGGATGTTGGGCTTAAGGCTTCGGCATGTGAGGTCCAGGGCATCTGAGGGTTTGACGGCTTTTGGTTTAGGGCTTAGCGTCTTCAATGTGGGACGCAATCAAGGGGATCTGGGGTAATGTAGGGCCGAAATACTTAGAGCAGGGTTTGATCATAACGGAAGAATTTTGGTAATCACTCATGCTTCTATGGCATCTCAGAACGATCCTTATACCCTCCTGGAAGAGATACCTCCTGATAGCCATAGCACTTTGTATCCTGGATTCCTATACTCATGGCACATGCCACTACATCACATCCTTCTTGAACCCCAAACCCTAAGCCCTAATCCCTAAACCGCAAACCCTCAACCCTTTCCTCAGCGGCTCACACCTCAGGAACTACTGTTCAGATCGGGTTCTGGTAACCTTAGACCAGGGTTACACAGAGTGTTTTGCTGTATGAGACAGTCTAAACATCCTAGGGTGTAGGCTTTAGGGTCTAAACTCCTTGTATCTTAATGCCCCTATAATAGTTCCCTACTTCCCCATATATCCCCCCTGAAGGAGTTTAGACTATAGCGCATATATAAGGGGGTCATAATACGAGGATTCGGAAGTTTGGGTCAAGGCTTGAATCCCTTAATTCGCCTACACCGGGACGATTCATCCCTAAACCTTTGACTGGGTCGTTGTTGGATGTAAGAAGTAGCTTTTAGCATAGAAAACCATTTGACAATTCCCCAAAAGCTTCTTCAACCCAAACCCCAAAATCAATAGAGGTCGCGTCCTTGGATCCATAGTAACACCACCCCGCCGCATGGCTTGATGGTAACTTTACAAGCGAGACAGCAAGTTACTGGAACGGAAGTCCTCTGAAAATTGAGCCCTGAGCCCTGAACTGGTTTGGCAGGTCGAGGCAAAGTGAGGAGGAAAAAAGGGGAAGTTCTGAGGCTGAAGGTGATTTCGTAAGGCGGCTGCGACAGAGTCTGGATTCAACAGAGAAAGATGCAGAGGCCAGGACATTGTCTATACAGGATCCCTACCACAACACCTATACACACCCATTTTACATGAAACCCGTACTAGGGACAAAAACATCCACCCCAGACCTGAACCAGGAACAAACATGCTTGAACCCCAGACCTCAAAGCCTAAGCCATACCTCAAGGAGTCAGTGTAAGCAGGGGGCAACGTGCTGTGCCGGACGCATGGGTATCTGTACCTTTTAGGGGTTGAAGCTTGCTCTCAAGCAAGCTCTAGACCCTAAACCCTGAACCCTACACCCTGAACCCCAAACCCATGCCAAAACCGGAAATTTGCAGAAGAGCGACATGCACCACAAGCGGCTGAAGTACTGCTCAGACCAGAGGATGACGAGCTTCCGCGAGCTCAGAAGAAAGCCTAGGCTTAGGCGGTTGGGGTTTAGGGTTCAGACCCACAAGACCTACAGATTGGGACCTTACAGTATACATCTTTGTATGGAATCCTAAAACTGGTGGTTTTCTGCGTCTAAGGCAGCGTTTAGGGTTTAGGGTCGGGGTCTATCCAGGGTTGAAACCATCGGCCGCTCGCATAGGCCCTCTGTACCTAGTATATAAAACTCATATACACGTACAGGCCCCTGAGTAACTTAGAAGGCAAAGGACTACCTGGATCCCCGAGTATGTCAAATCATTGTATTGTTCGGTGTTTGGGGCCATTGTGTTTTGTGCTTTTGAGGTCGAGGTAGGCTGTCACACGGTAGGTTCCGAGGGATGCGCGAACAGAACAGACCCTTCATTGTAACCCCACAGGCTGTTGGAGCAAGATGTGGGGGTTAGGGTTTAGGATTGAGGGTTATAACAATCCCTAACATATCATCTCTACCACTCCCCTTGAAGCACCAGTGGGAAGCTTGAAGTTCATGGTTGTTCATCCCAAACAAGTTCCATAACAGTGAAGTCTTTGGAGCAAGTTTGATACTGCTTTGCCTTCTGCTTATCATGGCAATTATGGTACCCCCCCTAAGTACCCTCAAGCAGGGCGTCAAACAGGGCACCTAATCATTGAATACCCCTTCCCCCCCCCACCCCTCCGGGCGCACTTTAACATTAGGGGGTTGCAGATAAGGAGCTAAAATTAAGTCAAGGTAGTATAGTGCAGAATCAAACGGAAACGAACATGGAACGTGAAACCTAGTGCAAAATCAAACGGAAACGAACATGGAACCTAAAACCTGTAAGTAGCCAAGCTACAAATCCAGCTTGAGTCCCAGGCTGACCCCTGAAACGTCAGGGTGCAAGGTTTAGGGGTTTCGGGCTAATGAAAAAACCAAGGCCTGGAAGCCCCAAATCCAAGAACTGACCATGTCTCGCCAGCCTTGAAGAATCGTTCATCCTCACAATTAACAGCTTCTCAACCTTTATATGACACATGAACACGTCTCTGTTTGACTGAGTGACTATAGAGGACACATGGCGCCTGTGTTTTGAGGTAAAGTGCCTTTTGGGGTGACGGTGAGATCGTTGAACTTCGTCCATGTCGTTTATGGGACGGCATTGAATCAACGATAGCAGCAGTAACAGCTCCAAGAATAATACCACTGCCCCACGACCAGAAGAAATCACAGGCCTTGCATGCAGCGCACATGATCCTAGCGCTACCACTCAAAGCAAAACATGGAAATGACCAAGCCTTGGACCACCAAAACGCTAGACCTTGAAACACTACCCTGAAACGTAAACCCTGAACCCTTAACCCTAAACCCTAGCCTTACACCCTAAATTCTAAACTAAACTCTGAACCCGAAACCCTAAACCCTAAACTACATCCAGGCAGCCGGGTAGACTCAGTATGCCTCTCTGCTTCAGCCTTAGAATAGATATCGATGCTTTGGACTTCGAGTGCCCTAGGTTTTGGATTTAGGGTTCAAGGAACCCTGAAGACACCAGCTTTTGGCATCAGCACCGTCCAGAGAAAGACCCATACACCTTAGACCTTCAACCCAAAATCCAAAACGCTGAGCCCAATAACCCTAAACTCCGCACCCTCTAACCCTCAACGCTATAACCCTAAACCCACAACCTGTCATTCAAAACGACTGATTTTAGGTTTGTGGCATCTGAATGCTCCCAATTTGACGTTCAAGGATGTCTGTAGGCCCCTTTGGATTTAAGGCTTCGGGTTGCCCAGGTTCGGCTCCCACCCATTGATAGTGATCACAAGATCATATAGTGGCAGATGTGTCATCATCTTCTAACGTTCCTACGAAACCACTGTTATCGGGTGGGGGCCTAGCCCTACCAATACCTGATAGTCACAGAAAATCATCTCCCTTGGAACCAAACCAAGGCTATTGGGGTCCCGGGGTCTTAAGTCTTAAGGCTCCCTGACTTTGTTTTTGGGGATGGGTTTTTATTTTGACCTACTTGCAGTAGTGTCCTTGTAGCAGTCCTAGTATTTAAAGCTTGCTCCTTACCCAAAACCCTATACCCCCGCTATTTAGAGTATATCCTTTATTCGAAGTGCATTGGGCTTTTTGGGGATGTCCACTTCAGCGTTAAGGTTCATGGTTTTGGGCTTCTGGTGGCAAAGTCGAAACCACAAGCTTGACGGTGTCTGCACATAATCCGAGGTACAAAACTTGTAGGCATAGAGAAAATGGGTATGTAGGTTGACAGGGGGGTTGACTGTGATAGCCCTAAGGCATATGGTGGTTGCAAGTTACAAGTATATATACGTACCCCTGACCCTCCAAGTAGTGGCTATCGTTATATGGAAGGCTGCCAAAAAATCTTTTTGGGGCCCCAGTCAAAGAGGGCCCCTAATATGCGGGGTACCCAAAAAGGGACAGCCCTCCATATGAAGTTTGAGTTTAAGGTTTCAAAGCTGAGGGCTAGGGGTGCCGTGCAGCGCTTCAGGTATAGCCTCCCCATATTTGGAGCAGTGTCGGGGCTCATGCAGGGATGAGCATCGGTAGTTTCTAGGTTTATATAGAGATGATGCTAGGGATTCTATGGGGCATCATATGGGGATAGTGGAATGGAAAATGCCAACTACTATATTAAACCAGAATAGGGTTTGGGGGTGTGTTTTAAAGGGTTAAGGCGTTTGGGCGTTTTAGTTTGTTTGTCGGACCTTTTCTCCAAGTGCGATCCCCCTAGAAATGCTGCAACAGCACGGCCCAGGATGGAGGTGACCCACTCCTCCAAACATTCGCCACTGAGCTTACCCCATGGACAGGATCCTGTACTTCCCTGGCTTACAGGACAACCCTCACCCGCAGATCATTCGAGTTTCTCTCCACTCAAAGACTCTGGCCACCATCCCTTCCGATTTTGTCTGTAGTATATTCCCTGACCCATCAGCACTGTTAGAGCCAGTGGTCCGCACAGTTCTTGGGCCCGCCGCCGACACGCTTCGTGGCATGCAGTCTAACCATCAGCGAGCACTTCCCCCGGATCAATTTGAGTGTCCGCCCCCGGGTCGGCCAACGCAGGCTCCACAAACTCACCCTCGTTCACCCGGGCGGCCGCCGAGCCTCAAACAGCGTCTTTCGCACTTTTAGGACCATGTTGGCCAAAGCTGCATCCATGTCTTCGGACCACATCTTCGGTCTCAATTGGACAAACTCCTGGTGGCCTCGTGATCGCACAGGTCTGGCCGGGCAAGCGGCAGGAAGGAAGAACTCAGATGCTGCTGAAAGCTAGTTTCGTCACATTGATGGGCATTTAGTTTAGGAGTCAGGGTTTGAGGTTCTCTGGATGCAAAGTCAGCAAACCCTAGCAGGCCAGCTAATGCTGGACCCTCTTTAGCCTTGAGGGCCTCTACGATGTGTTTTGGGGCCTGCTTATTCAAGATCAGGGGTAATGATTGTGGTGCCCTGTGATGTGTTTTGATTTTGGGTCCCCGAAAAGATATGAAAAATTCACAACTCTCCCTTTTGAATCAATCCACCGGGACCTCAGAACCGACCTCAGAACCGTGGGAGGCTGGGGCCCAAAGAAGCAAAATGAGCACCCCGGGAGCCCCGAACCCCCCAAATTCAAGCGCCAGCCCCTCTCAGGGGCTTCCTAAAGGCCTCGCAGGGCGCGATTTGCAGGATTTTTAGCAAAAAGCCGCAATCATGTTCGGACATCCCCCAGTATATCGGGTTTTGCTTCCTTGGATCCTGTGTAAATCTATCTTGACTGCAACTCCAGAACCTGCCTTTATAGGTAACTTCACGGGACGGCCTCTGCGTATTGTAGGGGCATATAGCTATCACAAGGCGTTAGGGGGATCCATTCACTATAGCAATAAGGAGAATAAGGATAAGGAGATTATCTACGCAACTCTTCAGGATTCTACATGAACTTGGCTTCACGGAAAGCCTTTGCATGCAGTTCAACCCGACAGCACAGAAGCCCCCGTTAAAGAAAGGTGTAGTGACAGGGTTACCGTCTAGTGTAGCCCCGTGATTAATCAACCCCCTCCTTTGAAGGGCCTTAATATGAGGATCGTTACTATGATCCCTATAAAAGGAAGGGGGTTGATTAATCACGGGGCTACATTAGGCTTCGGGGTTTGGGCTTGAGGCTTTAGCTTCTTCTCTCTCTCTCTCTCTCTCTCTCTGCTTCTGGGCTCTTCTTCCAATATCTGACACGCAATCAAATCACTAGCTACGCTGAATCGTGAATGTAAACTCTTGGTGATCACTAGAAGGTGGAAATGGGTTCTAGGCGCCCTTGCTAGGGATTATGGACTACTTGTGAATAGATTACTTACACTCTTGGGCTTCTTGCTTACAGGATGAACCATCTCAACACAGTCCGTTAAGCTCGGGAACCACAAAAGGATCAATGAATTCTGAACTCCAAACCTTAACCGAACGCAAACCTGCAACCCCAAACCCTAATCCACTAAACCCTAGACCATGAGCCCTTAACCCCAAACTGCGTACCCCTCAATCCAAAAGCCTGAAACCCAAAAGCCCAAGACCCAAAACCCCTACATCTTGGATCCTAAGCCCTGAGCTCAGACCCTGAGATCCCATCAGTGATACTGGATTTCTCTAGCAAGCAACCCGAGGACCCTACATTCTCTTTGGGGCCTAAACCCGAAACCCTAAGCCCCAAACCCAGAACCCTATAGTCCCCCCTAAGTAGGTAAAGTATGGGGGTATATGGGGACCTTATTAGAATATACCCAAAGCAATATTCTATCCACTTAAGCGGGACGATAATCTCTAAACCACACTTGAGTAGTGTTTTTTGGTGGTTGAACCTAGTAAGATTAAATTCCTCATAGAAAATACTATACCCCAAAAGGAGGATATGATCTTACTCTATAATGGGTACCATAGTATCCCCAAAGAAAATACTACTCCCTAAACCCTAAACCCTAAACCTCAATTGAAAAACACATCCCAAGGCACTGCAAGTCGTGTTGAGCAATGCACAACTTGTCCTCAACTGCAAGAGTTTAGGGGTTTAGGTTTAGGGCACAGGGTTGGGGGGGTAGGTTTTAAAGGTTAGGATTTAGGGATTAGGGTTTAGGCTCTAGAGATTAGGGTTTGGGACTTAGAGTTTTGGGCTCTAGGGTTTAGGGCTTAGAGTTACGTAGATATTTATTAAGGGTAGGGATGCGTGTTTAAGGCGGGTGTGGGGATTAGGGTTGATTTAGGGATTCAGGCTTTCAATGCTTAAGGAATAGTGGAGAATCAAATGGAAAGAAAGCGAAACCATGACATGGAGACCTGCAAGCCCTGGACTCAAAACCCGAACACCAAACCGGAAATCTGAAGCGTGCCTACCCTACGGCTTTGTAAGGGCCCAAATACATGGACTCGCAGGGCCTTGGATATGGGACATGTATAGTGAGAGTTGCTCGTGGACAAATATGCCAAATAAGGGTTGGATGGTGCATTCTTGCACCATTCTTCATCGCTGCGACCAATCATTCGGGGTCCTCATCTTAGACCTAAGAAACTTTAACGAGGCCCTGGAAGGCCCATGGTACAGGCTTGTTCTATGTAGGGAAAAAAGGGATGGGCTGATGCTCCTATCGCGGACGTATTTCCCCACATTCTTGCCTTTACGATGTAACAATGAACACCTGGACCCCCAAATGTATGTCGAAGAATGGATTGTTGACTGCTTTCAGGTGTGGAACCACGACTAAATCTAAACCCTAAACACCAACCCTAACAGTAAAACCCAAACCTGAACCTAAAACCGAATGGGCTTTGGACATCACGTCCAATCGGGGATCTCAAAGCTCGCACCCTGGGGGGGTGTCCCCTTTCAGAACAGGAAGTGAAGAGTTGCGCATTAGGGTTTCTGGGTTTAAGGTTCACATAGCATTTAAGGTTGAAGGTTTAAGGTTTAGGGTTTGGGGTCTACGGCTTCTTACGGACATCAAGAGATCCATTCCTTCAATCACTACTGTTGACACTTCTAAAATCCTGCATGATGACACTATACTATACTATACTATACTATACTAAATACTATACTATACTATACTATACTATACTATACTAAATACTATACTATACTATACTAAATACTATACTATACTATAACACCATCATCCCCAAGGATTATAAGGTACTTAGGGTCACGCTGGATTAGAATGGCAAGAATACTTAGCACGCATTATCCTAGGGACAAACAAGGATCCTTTTTACAAAAATATTAGGAATCCCATACCCCTAAACAGTCTAAAGGATTCCTAACATTGATCCTTAACCCTAAACCCTAAACCCCAAAACGCGAGACGAGCGGCCATAAATATCATATGCGGACGTCGAACCAAAGCTCTGAGCCGCTGTCCAAAGGCGAGGACCAAGAAGAACGTGGCGTGGCTGAATAGCACCTCAGGAGTTTAGAGTTTAGGGTTTGGG
>CAJNIZ010045538.1:0-35106 GCA_905231905.1 Symbiodinium pilosum
CTATATGAAGCCATAATAACCCCTACATGATCCCTATATACGTAATTCCCCATAGTCTTCTAGGTGGTTAATTTTTAGATCCATTTGGGTGTCTTAGGGTTGAGGGCACGGAGGTTGTGACTTGGGTTCAGTGTCTTGGAGTGAGGGTTTAGGATGCAGATCTTAAAGTTCAGATTTTATAAGGTTTAGGGTGGAAAGGCTTGATATGCATCTAGGGTGTAGGTCTCGGGCATATGATGCGGGTTTCAGTCCTAGGTTTTAATCAATGTTGCGATATTTGTCCTGAAAATTCAGGTTGGGGTTTCAGGATATCATCCCTGAACCCCAAAATCAATCTCCCCATATCAGCAATTTCCATTGACTGTGGTACATTATAATGATTGGGAATATCTAATGCTCTGAGGGTGGGGGTCTTTAATTTCAGGTTGTGAGGGTGATACTGAGCCAACGAGGAAAACTTGAACCACAATATGGTTGTCATAGTCGGGATCTGGATGCGGACGCTGGCACCAAAGTTCTGCCCAGAGAGTCCAAGCGCCTGAATTCAGCAGCATGCACACCTAAGACGATCTATAGGACCCCTAACATGATTTAAGAAATACTCCTTAGTGAATGGGCCTTGGTATGGGGCTTTTTTGGAAGGCACGGACAAGACCCTCAGCCAAAAACTGCGCAACATGCGAAATGAGGTAAGATTGCAAGCATGATTGGGATGAAGAGGCCACCTTCAATTACCTAACTGGCATATATTCTGGGTCTCAATGGGTTCCTTGAGGGTACTTTGCGCTTTATTTCGTCATGTACATACTTGGACCCTTAAGGTTCGTTTTCCGCTATAACCTCTGCTGGTTCTTGTCTTTGGCGGAAGTAAGACCACGGGCGAGATTCAAGAGCTGTAGGACAACTGCCCACTGAAAAATATTCGTATTTGTTCTACTATCTCCGCAAGGGCAGAGCAGCATGTTGACACGTGTAATGATCCCGGCAAGCAGTTGCAGGTTGTCCTCCCAAAGGTTTTTCAATGCGACAGTTCGCAGTCCAGTGAGAAGCCTGGTATGCATGAGGCAGGCCACGTTAGGTTCATATCGAGCTAGCACCCTCAAAGACTCTCATAACTTCAGATGTGTGTAGTTTAAACTTCTAGGATCCTTACTACCCCCTATAATACTCCCCTATGTAAACCCCCTAGAAGAAGTTTAGACTCTAAGCCCTGAACCCTAAGGTGTGCTGCTGCGGGAGGAGGAGCCCGTCACCGACCCGCCACCCGTGAAAACTCTTCTGCTGGCCTTCCTGATCATGTTCCAAGGACCACACTTTCCAAGAAGCATGCTTGAAGCTGATGGCCCCATTGGGATAATGGAAAATGAGATGGAAACTACTATAGTATATTGGGGTTATTATATCCCTATAATGGAGAATCAAATGGAAAAGAACATGGAAAATGAAATGGAAACCCCAGGTCCCTTTCAAGGGGTATATAGGGATATTGCCCTCAATAATGGAGAAGTCACTTCTGAACTTGAACACAGAACCCTTCTCGTATTGTGCATATTGGGTTTGTCCTTCTTCCCGGCCAGTTGGGAGTTCTCTGAGACTGACGGGTTGCCATTTGCAAGCATCTGTTGTGTTCACCCTGCCTTAGTTTGCTCCCCTGAATGATTCTGGAAGCTTCTCAAACCCTATATGGGTAGTTTCCAAAATTAATGGTACCTTTTAAGTGTCCCTATAATACGGATTATAGCATATTGGGGCCTATATAGGGGTCCCCTTATTTTGGGAAACTACCATATCAGATAATCTCCCCAGAAAGCCGTGTTCAGGGTGCCCAGGAAAGCCTAACCTGAGAAACCAAGCCCTGGGATCATTAGCTATGATTGTTCTTAGTACTATCGTTGTTACTACTAGTATCACCACCGCCTTTATGTACCTATTAACTGCCAGTACTTTTACCAGTAACTTTCAATACTATTATCAGGATTAGGGCAAGAGCAAAGTACGCCAGGATACGGTGTGATGAATGGAAACCCTCAGCACGCGGCCTGGCGGGCAACACATGCAAAAGTATGCCTTTCCATCATGTTTTTTAGGGGACAATATGTGTGTATATCGCCGTTTATGCATCTATAGACAGACGTATATGTATATATTTACGTGCAAATATGGGGTAATTTTATAAGACCTCAAGTTAGAATCCTCCGCTTGCATCCGTATGGCTTCCACGCAGCCAGAAGTTGAAACCGCAAACTTCTGGCCTCAACGCTAACGTGTTTAATATAGAAGCCTAAATTATTACATACATAGATAATTACCAATATCATAGTCCTATCTTCCTTCTGTGGATACATTATAATATAATGTACCTCAAACAGACCGCAAAGGGATGTGGGTAGTTATTCAGGCCACTGCAGTAGCTGCACAGGCCTTGCCCAAGGTGGGTATAAGAGTGAAAACCGTAGACTCTGGACTCTGGACACGGTTTAGGGTTTAGGGTTTAGGGTGGACCCCAAAAGTTGCAACCTACATCCCCAAAACCCTAAACCCAGCCAACCAGAATCCAACCTCCAATGAGGCATTGAAAGGAGACCACAAGAGAACCCCAGGTGAGCCATAGTCTAAACTCCTTAAAAGGGTTAAAAGGGGAATATAGAAGGCAGTATTACGGGGGCTATTAAGGGGGATGCTAGGAGTTGAGATTATGCCTCAGGTAACATAGAACCGTTCCACTATAAGCCGTTCATTCCAAGCAGGTTCCTTGACATGTAGCCGTAGGCGCCCTTAAAGATAAACGGAACCCACAAACCCGAATCTTCCCCAAGGTAAACATGAAGCCCCGTAATTTGAGCCTCTTTTAGATAGGAGTCTGCCCATCTGAGTTTCCATGCTTCCTCCACCCTGCTTCCCAAGCTTCGTGGGAATGTTTGGGTAATTAGGGGACACGCCCCAAGTCAGAACTAGGTAAGATCCCAAAGCTGCTCGAATTGTATGACGCTAGATAATCTGCACCCTAACCCCCTAAATCCTAAGGCCCTCAACCCTAACCCCTGAGCCGTAACTTGAAAGACCTAGGGAGATCTGAAGACTCACCGCTGAAGCCCTAGACCCCAGAACGTACCTCTAAACGCTCCTAAGCCCCTGCCCCTAAGATCCTACTTGTGGCTCTATTTACCTACAGTTTAGTAGTGTTGACACCGTAACTTCCAAGTAAAACCCCCTAAGTTGTAGATACATGCAGCCGCAGGCACTTGATGCATTCTCCATTGTCGGGGTAATCACCCTGCATACTCCCTCCCAACACATTCCCATCATATAATCATCCCCATACAACCCCTATAGAACCCCAAGGCCCTAAACCCAAATCCCTAAGGCTGTAAAACCCTCCTTGCAGGCATTGAAGATGAGGCTGGACCTGGCGCCAGGTCTGGAATTCTCAAAAAGGAAGGGTGGTCTTAGGAACCCAGGGTTTAGGGTTTAGGGTTTAGGGCTTAGGGTATGGGGTTCCAAGGGAACTTTGTGGCTCCTTACTGTAGGGGTACATGGGGATTACTTTGCTAGGGATTATGTGGGTCCTTATGTAGGATTCTATAGTCTAAACTCCTTAAAGGGGATTATATAGGGGAGCTTTGTAGGGGTTATTAAGTGGGATACTAGGTGTTTTTACTATAGCTTGTTTAGGATACTATAGGGGCCCTAAACTCCTGAACCCTAAACCCTAAACTCGGTCATGTTGAGAAATCCTCAGGTCAAGATGGAGCCTTCCAAGATGCCACGGCATCTCCTCATCGTCTTAAGAGTTTAAGGTTTACAATTTACGGTTTAGATTTTAGGATTTAGGGTTTAGATTTTAGGGTTTAGGGATTTAGGTGTTAGGGTTTAGATGTATATGGGGAGATATAGGGAGGTATAAGGTTTTTTTAGGAATTGCAAATGGGGTGGTTTAGGTTTAGGTTTTGGTGCCTTAGGCCCTGAACCCTAAACAAGTAAAACCACCCTAATCTAGGGGTGTTTTCGCAGACGACATCCTGAAGCACCATTTTTTGAGGGCTTATGTGGTCTAGGCCAGGTGGACTGCCCACCCTGTAATAGTGACTATAATAAGGGATCATAAGGATCATATTAAGGTCCTATTAAACTTATATTCCGATTATACCACCCTCAAACCCCTAAACCCTATAATTCCCTAACCTCAGCTATTCCTATTATACCACTAGTACAGGGTGGGGGGGTTCTCCCAAGGTCTAGGCTAGTCTCTAGGGACTTTAGGAGCGACCCCTAATAAGGACCCTTAATCCCATTACCATATATAACCTTGATATAATCATTATATAACACCTATATCCCTAGGATGTCCCCATATTTAAGCCCCATAAGGTCCCTCCAAAAGTCCTTAGATAGTAATCCCTGGTGGTAAAGGCATCTTTTCAGCTCTCCAAGCTGCTGATGAGGAGACTAGGCTGTGACTTTATGGGGTTTAGGGCTTTGGGTTTAGGGTTTAGGATTTAGGGTTTAGAGTTTAATTGGAGTGTTCGGAAATTAGGGGCCCCATTTTGGGAGTCCCCACAAGAACCTAGGTTGTGGTGTTATATTAGGGTCTACATGGGGACCTGTTGTGGATTGGCACCAGTCAATCTAAAAAAGACAGTTCTGGACATGTTGGGGCTTTGTGCAGGGCTTGTTGGGCACTTTTACTGTGTTGGGGCTGATCCCAGGAAAGTATGGACGTGCTTGGAGAAGCTAAGAGGGATGCTGATTATCCCTGTTGATCCTTAGCTGCACCAGGGTGCACGCTTCGAGTTGGTAATAGCGGTGTCTGTAGACTCACTGGTCTTGGGATTTGGTGAAGCGCAAGGTCCTGGCGTCCAGGGCTGCGAGTCAAATCGTGCAGCTACATTGAAACTCTCACGAGCAACAAGAAAATGACAATAAAAGCAGTAATATTAGTGGTCCTAGGGCCTCGCTTGAGATGTCATGTGTTTTTGAAGCATACTTTTGGTTTTATGGTGGCTCTTACAGTCAGGATCTGAAGATTTGTGGGATCTGGAAGGCGACACAGAGTGCCAGCGCAGTCATTGCAAGTACGGGATCGAGTAAGCCATGAACTGGGAACTGCACAGGCCTCTGATGGAGCAACCCGGAAAAGCACCCTGCGAAGTATTTTAAAATCTTACAGTCCCCCTTAAGTAGATAGAATATGGGGTACATGGGGATTTTGTTATAATATACCCAAAGCCATATTCTATCTACTTAAGGGGGACTATACCCGTACAGATAGACGGAGTAAGCCTCCCCCTCAATCTGATAGCCCCCTTTTCCAGGTTTTCCCAAGCAGCTTCAACGTCTCAGAGGGGTTCTATAAAGTGAGGGATGTGTGTATATATATATATACATTTCCCCAAGAATGGAGAATCAAATGGAAGGGAAATGGAAAACAACAATGACATTGGGCTTAAGATCCAAGAGCAGCCATGGGTCAGATCATTGACGCTTTTCCAGGGATGTTGATACGTTGTCCAGTGTGGGCAGTCAATTTTACGAGATTGCATGTCCTGGCTTGCTGAAGCAGTAAGGATACTGCAGATCTCCTTGCTTGTCTTCCTCCAACCGCATCTTCACCATTCTTGGCAATATTTTGTGTTTGTGTTCCTTTGGTTCCTGGCTGTTAAGGAACCCCATGCACTTACTAGTTAAATGCTTTCCGAGGGAAGTAAAGTCGTTTCTATACATTCGGAACCCCAAGTTAGACCCTGCAACATTACAATCCTTGTTATAGGGACCCCTAAAAGGCGACCCCTAGTTGTTGGAGGCCGTAACCTCTACAAATCCCTATAAGATCCGAGTACACCCTAGGTCGCCCTACATGTATATATATATATACGTATATAACCTCAGGGACGCGCAAGTTTTGCACCCCTTTACAGGGGTAGGCTTGAAACTTTAAAAAAAAACACAAAAACATTCTGCTACCTTTAATTCCAATATATTCCCTATAAAGCCATAAACCCTAATCTTAAACCCTAACAAAGATTCAATGTTTGTAGGGCCGCCAAACCTGGTGACCTACCCTAGTGTAGAGGAATGGAATCGTTTACCTGTCATATGCCGCTGGGCCGCAAGCTGCGACCTTTCCCAACTGTTTGAGCTATGGTCTAAACTCCATAAAGGGGTTATACAAGTACATAGGGAAGCGTCACAGGGTTTATTAAGGGGCATACCCGGAGTTAAGACTTTAGCTCGTTTTGGGTTTAGGGTACTATAGGGTTTAGGGATTAGGGTTGAGGGGCTGGGGCCTGGGTGGGAATTACAGCAGGGCTTAGGGTTTTAGGGATAGCATTGCCCCAACCTAGATGAAAACTGGGTTGTATTGTGGTTGCAGGTTGGCAAACATGGGGCTTTAGATACTGTAGTTGCGCAGACCTCTAAAATGAGGAACGTATGATGGTCACATGGTGGTTTTAGGGTCCTTATCATGCTGTTACAGGAGTTGGAGTAGCTAAAATGCTAAAATAAGGAACGAATTACGGTCACACGGTGGTTTTAGGGTCCTTGTCATATTACAGGAGTTGGGGTAGTTAAATTCCCCCGTTAAGTTGGGTGTTTTGAGTTCAGGGTTTAGGGATGATATTATCCCCCAAAACTGGGGACCAAATGGCCAAGACAGTGGAAAATGAAATCGAAACTGGGATGAGTGGTTGTGGCCCCGTATTCAGGAAAGCACACATTCAGAATGATAAGGGCTAAGCAGGGTATCTGCAGGTTTTCAATTGGCGCATTTCTTGCCAGCAACGCGCAGAGGCCAAGATATTTGGGCCTACATGTCAAGCATGTACCTTCCCCAAACTCACAAGGCTGAGCAGCAGCCTTACAAAGGTTATTTTCCCTCCAAGACATGGAAAGGGTGGGATGATATTTCGCCGGATCCCTGCAAGACACTAGCAGATGTGGAGGACTCACTCCGTGACATACCCGCCTTAGCACTTCCTGAAACTTTGGTCTTAAAGGCTCATGTGACCAGGGGAGATTGCAAAACACCTTAGTTGCTTCAATGGGTCATCAGGTAGGGAGGGCGCCGGTTCCCTTGCTCAGAAGGTTGTCGCCCTATAAACCTCCCCTACAACACCTGAAAAATCACCCCTTCATGGAAGGCTGTCATGTTTGTGGCGGTCCTGGTCCCCGTGGCTTTCGTGTGGGGTGCCGACATGACGGACCTATCAGTGGTGTACCTGCAATATACTCTTGGAGGCAAGGCCGTTCTTTTGGGCTTGGGGTGGCTGGTCAGGGTTGCTGCTTGAAGTTTTTGATGGTGTATACTTGAACCCAGTGTAGAAAAGAATAGAGATCATCTCAGATAGCTCTCGACAGTTTGGAGCAGGACCCCGGCTTTATGGTTTAGGATTTTCGGGTTGCATCTTGTTGTGTTTGGGATTCTGAAGGGTTCAGGCGTGTTTGGAAGTGTTGGACCAGGATCTGTGCGATGTTTTTGGAGGCAGACATGTCGTAGAACTCAGGGTTACATACGAATAAGGGAATGTATTGATTGTGGTATTATACAGGGTTTTATAGGGATAACTGAAAAGACAAGGGAAACTACTATGTAGGGTTACCTTTTGAACTCGCTTGTCTGCACGGAAATCCCAAAGTTGCACGGTGCACTGGGGTGCCCCCATATAACTCCTGGAGCGCCTCCCGAAGTGAGTGCGAAAACCCTAAAATACAACAGTAGGCAAGGAGTGCAAAAGAATTCCCCGGGACCCAGGTTGGAATTGTACCTGGAGGGTCCAAACGCCAAGCAGGTGTTGATTAAGATTAGGGTTCCCCTCTATACCCCAAGAAGAATACAATCCGTGCTACAGGACACCCAAGAGGTGGCGTATAATTTTGCAGAGAATAATAATGCAATTAAGAGATTTGGGGGTATCCTGTTCTCAGGGGCCGCAGGAAAAGGTTGTCAAAAAAGGAACCGCAGTCTTGTCAGCCCGCCCCTTGTGCGGGTCATGTGTTTGAGAGTCGAGGCAGTTGCCATGTTCTGACAATTGGAACGATCTGAACATGTGTGCAAGTGCCATGAGAGTCAGCTGCCAGGAATCGCTATTGGTCTTTTTGAGGGCACGTTCCTCAGTGTCATCAGTGTCCTTGGCATCTCGGCTCTACGTGAGCAATGGCAGAACCCAATTTCACACTCTACCAACATCTGACGGTCATGTAGAGTTACGCAGCCTGCACGTGTTGTGCTATGCCCCGAACCACAGAAACACCTACGAGAGTGCTCTTCACACTACGCACACTACGATCTCTGCAGAGGCCTCGTATGGCTCGGTGTCGATAAACTCTCGTGGTGTTTGCGGCCTGTGAGTTCTTACTTGCTTAGCCCCTACGACCCGTTCGATGGGAGAATTACCATGCCCCCTGAAGGAACCCGTGCATTTTTGAAGGCTCAAATTAACCGTCTCCAATAAGCAGTGGCTTCTTAAGGGTGAATGGTGAAGTATTGTCCAAATGTTCGCAGCGTATCCAAAAGCCAATTGCTCCAAGAGCTGCCAGCGGAAACTCTCAATCCCAACATCAGCAACCTTTGAATCTAACGTCCTAACCGTGGACCCCGAATTACTTTCACTTGTAGGCTTTTACATGGGTTGAACCCGAAATGCGAAGCCTTGCGTAAGAGAACTCCATAGCCGAGGCAAAAACACAAAGACTTTTGCCATCATGGGAGCGCCTCTAGGAGCTTTGGGCTTTTGCCGTCCAGGGCGTATGGGCTTGGAGTCTATTTGGTAGTCTCCAAAAAGAAATGGTCCCCCTATGTACCCCAAGAATACTCTAGTCCATATTCTAGGGACTCCTCATTTTTGGAAAGCCTCACTTCTGCGCATGGGTAGTTGGGATCTTGAAGATGTTGTAACTAACGCGATTGTGAAGTAATCCTGGCTAAGGCGGTAAAAGTCGACACGTATCCTCATCAAGAGGATTTTGGAAACTCCGGCCTCTAGAATTAGGATCGTACTATAGCCATATGATAATTGCAGGCTCCTGGCTTTGGGGGGTAACCAAAATCTCCTTATTACCTCAGTGTCTTCATGTTTCCACTTCCCTAAACCCGCAAACTCTAAAGCCTTAAAACCTTACAAAACCCTAAACCCTGAACACTATATAACCCCAGTATACTTTAGTAGTCTCCATTTTCTTTTCCATTATCCCAATATATAACCCAT
Organism: Symbiodinium pilosum; assembly: GCA_905231905.1. Classification (NCBI taxonomy): domain Eukaryota; class Dinophyceae; order Suessiales; family Symbiodiniaceae; genus Symbiodinium; species Symbiodinium pilosum. Next base: position 9,204 of record CAJNIZ010045538.1, read on the forward strand.
AACCCCTACAAAATCCCTATATAGTCCCTGTAATCCCTGTAGTTTCCATTTTCTTCTCCATTATCCCTACAACCCTAGTTCCGTTTGATTCTCTACTTGTCCGAAACGTGGACACGACTCAGAGCTGCAAATCAAGAGTTGCCCGCGTAATCGGCAATCGGGCGGTTTTGGGTTTTAGGGGGTTTGGGGATTTAGGGGGTTTAGGGATGTAGAGGCTTAAGGGTTTAGGGATCTAGGGTTTAGCGAGTTAGGGTTCAAACGGTTTAGGGCTTGGGGATTTAGGGTTTAGGGAGTCTAGGGTTCACACTTATACTAAACAGCTGTACCGCGCAGAACATGGATTTTTTCCCCAGGAGAAATCTTAAACCTTGGGGTGCATGTTTCATATGAGGGGTGTGGGTGGTTTAGGGTTTATAGGGTTTAGGGTAGGGGCCTTTAATAGTAGTATGACAGGACTTATAGCCCTCCCAAGCCCCGTAGGGATGAATATGACCCCCATTACCCTATGAGCTTAAAGGTCCATGAGAGTATATGGTATAGGCTTGGGGCCCGAAGAGGTTCCCATATAATCAGATACTTTAGAGCCCATGTATATATCATATACCTACATGGACCCCCAGGGCTATGTGATGTTGCTCTATATATATATATGTGTTATAGGTTGTATTTATGCTCGGGGAGGGGTCCTTTTACCAAGGGAAGGGGATTTTTTGGAAGTGTTGGTCTGCGATCCGCTCTAATTTCCCTGGAGGATTCGCGGTGCACAACATCATCCTCGGGACCTTTCAGCAGTGGGGCATGCGGGAAGCTCAGCTTCTCTCCTAGGGCTTAGGGTTTAGGCTAAACCACAGGTTGAGGGTCTCTCCCCCCCTCCCCCTCCCATGGCTGTATGGAGTTTACTCTAGCGCGCGCTGCCCGGCTGAGATGAGGTTCCTTACCACTTCAGGGTTGCAAGTAGCAAATCATCAATCGCAGGAGTTTCTCAATGTACCCCTGTAGAATGCTTACTAGGAAACCCCAGAATTCATCACCAATTGGCAACTGCGATAGATGCAGTTTTGAGACTGGTCATGATGCGGCGGTAAGCTGTCTTCTGCGCTTGCTTGTTCTGAAAAGGGATTGCGCGCAGGTGCCCTGAGGTTAGACTGTCCGGGTGGCACTACTTAGTTTCAAGCCACTGCTGTAAGCCGTCCTGTTGTCAGAGGTGAAGCAATGGGCTTTCTCCAATTGAAGCGAAGAATGTCTCTAGCCAACTCTCTCTCTCTCTCTCTCTTTCTTTCTCTTTCGTAATAAGTAATAATAGTAGTAATAACAACAACGGGCATTCCTGGATCTGATGTTCTTGCCGCGCTTTGCGCATACCGAAACATAACTACAACCCCTGCGAACTATAAAAAACCCTGAAGCTCCCAAGGCCTGCGGTTATATAGGGGCTATATTGGGATGAATAAAATGCAAATTACTATTTAGGTTTAGGGGTTTAGGGCTCGCTCCTAAGGCCTGTGGTGACCTACTACATCTACTCGGCCTTGTGTATTCCTTTTGCCGTGGTCCGGGTCTCAGTTTGTGCATCCCCCAGGTTTCAGATTCCACTTCGACGTCGCCCTCTGTAGCCTTAGTCCTTTTTGGAGGATGCTAGGTCCATCGGTAAATCCCCTAAACCCAAAGCCACCTAAACGCCACAAGGTGCGCTTTTGTCATTCCTCCATATCAAGCCAATAGGGTGGCTAAACCTAAAACCTAAATGGTAGTTTCCATTTTATTTTCCATTATCGCAATACAAACCCCTACATAACCCTATATAACCCTATATAATCCCATATAACCCCCATATTCTACATCCCATATAACCCCTATATAACCCCAATGGTACGTGATACGGTCAGACTTGCGGATTCACAGCCATTCAAAGGGTCCATGTAGCTCTATGAGCAGGTTTTTAAGGTTTAGGATTTGGGGTTTAGGGTTTAGGGTCTAAACGGGTCTGAACTCCTTAAAGGTGGATTATTGAGGGGAGTATTTTAGGGGTTGTGAAGGGGGATACTAGGAGTTTAGACTATAGGAAATATAGTATGTATCTACGGCCCAAAAGAGTTCCCACCTAATTACTTCAAAGCCAAGGTATATACTGTAAAGCTACAGGGATGCTCTGGGTCAATTGCCCAAAAGTTTTCAGCGCTGCGCGCAAGCAAAGTTGAGGCCAAATATAATGACATGACAGCTGATTGCAGACATTTTTCTCAACTATCAGGACATGACAGTTGATTGCAGATGTTATTCTGCCTTTGCTCCTACTGTTACTGGGGGCCCTGCAAACCAGAACGAAGACTGCGACCCTTGCCTACTGTAAAATGTAAAAGGCACATGCCTAAGTTCCTTCACAGCACTCCAGATCAAAAGAGCATCTTGGACCGTGCAACAGAGCCTCATAACCCACTTGGGGCTCCCAAGTCTAAATCCTTATGGTTAAGGGTTGAGGGTTTTGGGTTTTGGGTTTGTAGCCCGCAGCTACCTTGAGTGGGCAATATCTTCTACAAACGGCGGTGGGCATATGGTAGTCCGAACTCTAAACCCCCTAAGGCATCCTTCAGCTTTAAACCTAAGCCGCGGATTGTTCCTTGCGCTGCTTCAGCCATGCAATTGGCACAACCCTAAACCCAAATCTCTACCCTTCAGTCTGAGCCTTCCCGTAGTAACAGAACATCCCTTTGTCTTGATATCGTTGAGAAACCGATGTATTTCACTGCTCAGAAGAACCGATAACTGTCCGAAACCTAAGCCCCAAACCTTCAGCGAAAACCCCAAACAACCCTAAATGGGCCCTAACGTTACTTAGTGCCGAGAAGGGAATGAGCGAAGGGACGCATAAGTGACTCCTACATACGCCCCAATTATGAGTCCCTAGTAAGCCCTAAGCTCGAATCTAGCTCTTATATAATTCCTGCGTAGCCCCTTTTAAAGGGCCCCTAACTTGGAAATTCCAACAGAAACCTCAGCCATGAAATGCTACTCAGGTGATTTTCTACTTCAAGGCCCCGCCCGCCGAGGCAGACTCCGCGGGCAAAGGCCAGTTTTTGGAAAGCGGTTGCGTGGTTTTATGTACTTGGTAAGTCTCCTTTGTAATTTAGCGATCATGGGGCTTATAACAGACGGTTTCCGGGATAGCAAGTGGGTTTACTAAGTCAGAAGAGAATCCTAGTAGGGTTCAGGGTTCAGGGTCTGAATTTGTACAGCCTAAGGGCGTGTCGGCTACGACGTGCTAGTGGGCAATGTGCAGATGCGCGCAATTCCCACGGTCGCTTAATGTTTGCCAAGCTCACGTTTTGTGGGATGTGAGGGTGACGCAGCAGTCGGACGTTCCTCAAGAGGTATGGAATTGATCTCAATGCAGCCAGTGCTTTAAAGCTCCCCATTACGCTAGATGAAATAGTCTATCCCCATCATGAAGAACGTCGCGAAGCAAGTGCAAGTAATCATCAGGTGCAGTCATAGACATATCTTGTAGTCTCTGCTTGAACGTCTAGAAGGTTTTGGGCGCCACCTCGTTGCACAAGCCTCCCATGATGCGGAAGTGGTGAAGAGCTCGTTGTTAGCACGAGCATCTCCCGCATGAGAGCGTTCAAGAAGATCCGGTTCCTTCGAATATTTGTTATTCTTCACCAAAAGATCCGGAACCATGAGGCCTATCGAGGCCTGGCACTTCATGTTCTTTTGTCTGTAATATTAAGTGGAAGCCCTTCTACAAGTCTGCTTTCCACTTGCTTAGCTTCTTTGTGCACTCATGCACGGCTCAGCATCTGCAGGCTAGACTTCGCTAGCTTGCGGCTTCAGGATGCTTTAGGCTTCAGGGTTTAGGGCTTAAGGTCGGAGATTCGTGGGTAGGCAGGATGTGTTTTTACTCTGACAAGGATCAATCAATTCGGGGATTGAGAAACCCACAGAACTAATTACCAATCACCCAACCCGCCATGAAATGCACCCTTGCTTTGTACCGCTAGCCCTCTTCGGGGTATCCTTGCTTTCCAGCACAATGCGAAGGAATTGCCCACAACATCTCGTGCATATCTTGTCCTGCGGACCTCCCAAAGATCATCACCCCTACATAATATATGTTTGTTTCCCTAAACAGGGGGACCCCAATATAGACCCTAATATATTATAGTCCTCCTTATAAGGGCCCCCAAGAAAGTACCCCTAATTTTAGGAAACCCCAATATTTCTGTGGGTCCCCAGGCCCCGCATCTTGATTTTGATAAACTTACGAGTCATCCTGAAGGCTGCCAATTCTTCTTGCGCTCCCTGCAGCAGCCGATGGAGTGGTTACCTGAAGCTTCGCCGCAACTTTGGGGCTTTTGTTGGGGAGATTCCGTGCGAAAGGACAAAGTTGTAGGGGTTATTGTTTGAGTGCTCAGGGAAGTGTAGGGTTAGGGGTGCAGTTTGTTTTTTGGAGCTTAGCGGGCACGCCTGTATCAACGTCTTGAGAAGAGCTGAGCACTGTAGGTTTTCAACGTTCAAGGTCATATATGCTCCCTTGTTCCGACTGAAGCTTGTATAGTAAGTATTCATACTTTCTAGGACAGGACAGATGCCAGCAGGGAATGTGACAAACACATCTGGCGAGGGAGGCGCAGCACCCAATCTCGCTCGGCCTGGCAAACAGCGAGCTAGTCACTTGAGTGGTATAAGATGGGGATACTATGATTCCCAATATAGTGTAAGAGTATATCCTCCTTTCGGGTACAGCAAGCAGAAGGTGCCATCACTTGGTTCGACCACCCAAAAAAAACCGCTATACTTGCTTGCCCTCGAAGAAGAAGAGCCGGTGCTCTATATGGGGCCTCCACAAATTCACGCATGCCCCCATGGGGGTCCTCCTGATACAGGTCTCCCTTTTCATTGAGCCCACCAGTCGCTCGGGGGTACCAGAATTTGGAAGGGCCTTGATGCGAGTCAGGGTTCCAATCAGAGTCCTGCGCATGAGGTTGGCCCGCAAGGGCCTGTTACAACATGGGTACTTCCCAAAATTAGGGTTCCATTTTGGTGGCCCTAAATACTAGGTGCCGTCATATACTCTATAACCAACAGGGGCCCATAATTTGGAGAACCATGCTTCCAGTTTGGCACTGATGTTCCTGAAGGTGTCTCCACACAGTTCTCGGCAGATCAACAAGGTCCAGAATCTTTCATCTCGTGGGGTAGGGGTAAATACTTTCTCCCTGAGCCCTCATCCTGGAACCCTAAACCCTTAAATCCAACAACCCTAGGCGATGGTGCCCTGGTTCATTGCGAAGTTTTTGGGGAACTTTGTCATGGAGGACAACTCGCTGAGTCATTGTTGGACAAGTCTACCCATAGCCAGGGTTTATGGTCTAGGGTTCAGGGGTTTAGGGTTTAAGGGCCCCTTTGCAAGCCTTTTTGCTGCTTCCATGCCTGTTTTGGGAAAGCTTTTTGTTAGTCCAAATCTAAGCAGAACGTAGAACCCTGCTCTATAACAAAAAGCATGAAGTGTTCGAACCTAAGCCTTATACAGCCCAAAGCTTAGCCGATAAGTTAAAATTGTCCAACTTCGATCCATGGCATTTGAAAGCCCGAAGCCTAGGCCCGCGGCCCTGAGCCATCAGGATTGTTCGGCAACACTATTCTGAAAGCAAGGACAGTATGACAGGCAGGTGCAATAGTATCGTGAAGGTCCTCATTCTTATGGTTGGGGCTGGCAAGCAAGTAAACCAGACCAGTCTTTACTGCACAGATGGTTGGACATCACAGAGATCACCGGAACAACAACCACACATCCCACCCAATTGCCTCATTCATGGCCCCTGCTCAACGGGCCTGTATGGCTCTCTCGGTTAGTCTGCAAGGTGCGGCCATGAACTATCAAAGGAGCCCTAAACCGAAAGCCAAAAGCAGCCGAAAAGGACGCGTTTCCGTTGCTCTTTAACACCTTCAATACTGCACGGGTGCCCCTCTTGGGCCCCGACAGCACAAGCCCGACAATACCTTTCCAGCATCTTTGCACAGTTTGAGTTGCAGGGTAACTATAACCCAAGTAGTACTGTATTTATCGGATTAGAAGACTTCCAGAGCCCTGAAAAGACAACAATAAAGAGCCCCATGATTCTGAAACAGAACCTGGAATGGCCAGAGGAGGGATGCTTCTTTTCGGATCAGAGTTGTGAATCAAGGAACATAGAGTTTCTGCAAGCTTGAAGACATGGAGGAGGGGTTATTGAACTTGCTTCAATGTAAACACGTCATTGCAAAATGGGTATCCTCAGAGGCAGCCAAGGACCTATTGGGACTAGAGGAGGATTTGCAGGGTCGCTGTTGCAGATTACGTAAGGAGTATTTGAGAAATTCAAATATGGGGGTCAGTGATCTGGCGTTCAAGGGTTTCAGGCTTCCAGATGAGTAGTATGTTTCATGGGGTACGATGATCTGAACCATAGAGTAAGAATATATCCTCCTTTGGGTTACAGTTTCTTTTGAAAGTGTATAAACCAACTTAGTGCAACCACAAAAAGTATCATGGGTTACCTCAACACCGCACTGATACTACTATCTGAAGTTTCTCCTTAACTAGGGTCATTCAGGGGTAATCAAAATTAATTCATGGGGAACCTTAGAAGGGACCCATGTGAAAATTAACACGATTCAGATAATTCGAAACTCGAAGCCTGCGCAGAAAAAGCACAGCCAACGCTTTTTGCCGACGTGTCTACCTTGACCCGAAGGTATGTAGCGTAATGCGCTTTTGGACCATTTGGGGAGGGGTTGTTCGGACCAGTAGTTTTCATACTTCCGGGGTCCAGGTATGCCCGCAGCCGTCAGGAATTGTCGGCGGCACCACAGTCTTACTTCTATTTGAGAAATTCTGCACATAGGTCCAAAATCAGCCGGAAGTCTACAAAGGTTCGTGCAAGCCTCCTACCCGCAACTCCAGACGCCCGACACCCCTCAAAATCTGAATCCAACTAACCCCCGACCCACTGCCCGCAGAATCTCAACGCCCAAAGCATGACCCAGCTCAACATCTTATCTCACAGTCCGACACAGCTCCAAGAAGAGAGAAAGTAAGGTACTACACTGCCTGGTACTGGTTCGTCCTGGTCGCTTTGGGCGACACAGTGAGTCGACGGGTACCGATGTATCTCACGCTGAATAGCCCCTTGGCCAGGACGTCAAATTGACTTTAGCTGTCACTCTCTTCAGGAGTGGGATTACATAACTATACAGGGTTCGGAGGTCGAAACGGTACCTTGACGTGGGGCATGTTTATACCTGAATCGCCACCGAATCCCAAAGTATCGCCTCAGCCTGGGTTGGCGCCCAGTTGGCTTGCAATCATGGGAAGTTCTGAGGCTCAAGGATCTAAACCCTAAACCCTAATTCTTAGTGAGGTTGTAGAGCCCCTCTCCTGCATTGTCTTCCACCCACTATATACAACCCTTATACCGTCCTTAACGAGAACCACCCCGAGCTAGACGGCAGCCCCGCTCTGAAGCAACAGTTCTCAAGATTTCTGAAGCGAGGAAGCTAGCACCGGCTGTGGTTTCCGGCAAGGGCTTAGGGCTTCAGATTGATAAGCTTGTTCGAGGGCTTCTGTGCCATAGTCAGAATCAGCAGGGTACACATCAATCATGTGCCGCATGTTGGCCCCATAGGGTCCAAGAGACCAAGCGTTAGGGTTTCAGGTGCCAAGAACCTTTCAGATTCTTGTATTGCTTACCTACGGACAGAGGTGCACTTCAGCCCGCCAGCATTCTGAGAAGTTTCTGACTTCTGTGGGGGCATGTGCTTAAGAAAACATGACCGATGTGCTCGCCGTTTCTCTCGCGGCGCTTTTTGTGAAGCCTTGCTTGCTAACTCCTGTATAACCCAAAGGGTCCATGTAGCCATATGGTATGTACTTGGGCCTTAAAGTAGGTATATGGAAACCTCTTTGGGCCTAAGTATATACCATATACCTGCATAAGCACAAAAATTAGGGGAATTAATCAACCAAAGCAGCAGCAGAAACCTGAAAAGCAAAACGTTCCGCAGAGCTTGCCCAGGATGCTACCCCTCTTGAGCAATAATCTAAACTCCTTAAAGTGGGTTGTATAGGGGATTATATATGGGACTACTACAAGGGGTGTTAAGGGGGATGCTAGGAGGTTAGACCATAGCTCACTTGTTCACTCGTGTTTCATTGAATTACGTTAGTGGAGAAGTAGGAAGAAAGAAGAGTGGAAAATCTAATGCAACTCCCCCCTGTCAAAAGGTACGGCCAAAACTTCCTACATCCCTTCAAAGAATACATGAGACATATGAGCCATTGTCTAAACTCCTAGTATCCCCCTTAATGACCCCTATAATAGTCCCGTATATAATCCCCTATAACCCCCTTTAAGGAGTTTGGACTATAGCTCATATCCCCATCCAACCCTCTGCCTGAAAGCTTCGGCAAAACCGCTCAATCGATTCCACACTGAGCCTTGTGAACCCAAGGACCCTGCTGGTACTGTAGAAGGCTGACGAATCAGCAACATCAGCAGTATAATCCTTACATAACCATAATATAACATGATTTGCCCAACCGAGAAGCCGTATAGACACACTGGTTGCATTAGATGTTCCACTTGTCTTTCCATCTGGTTCTCCACTACTGTAAGGAAATGGCCGCCAAACAACCATGCATATTCCGTATAGTCAATGATCCCTTCATACGAATATTAAGCCCCCACCCTTGCCTCTCACATAAGACATTCCCCAGGAGAGACCTCATGTAGTGAAGGGATTAATTAAGCTTCAGTCCTGAAACTTAAGCCCGAAGCGTGTAAACCCTAAACCCTAAACCCCTGAACCCTAAACCTTAGATCCCTCAATTCCTAAACATGAAAAATCATGAAGGCTGGCACAGCTGGGCCTTGTGGATCGTGGTGTCCATCGCTCTGTGTATTGGAGGAGCCTGCTTTAAAACGTTTGGGTTGCAGAATTTGGGCGGGTAGGGTTTAGGGTTTTGGGGGCCGAGGTTCGCAACCCCCCTAAGAATAGGTATGGATTCGATGAACACCAGATGAATACAGGATGAGGGAGCACTGGCTTGCTGGTTGCTGTTCAGAGGTTTCTCATCAACGTCTATAGAATTATGTCCTGCTAAGATGATCAAGGATGCCAAGTGCAGTTTTCCGTTTTCTTGCCGCGCAACCAGAATCATGAAGTGTACAACAGAAGCCCGAACCCTAAACAGCCCCAGAGCCCGTCAAACAAACGCAAGAACAAACGGGCATGGACGTCGAGACTGAACTGTCGGCCGACCGTTGCCATGCAAAACCTTGAACTTCGATTGCCTGCTACATTGCAAGGAGAAGCTCTCAACTTTCTGCTGGTTTCAATTGTCACTGGACTTGCCGCGTTCATCGCTTACTTCGGCAACGGAGCCTTGCCTGCATGCGAGGCGAATTCTGGTGTCAAGCTTGTGTTTTTAGGCGTGGCCTCTTCGGCCAGCCTACTTTCCCCAACCTCGCAGTCCTTCTTATCAGTCTCCATTATGACGGGTGATTCACTCATATGTGCACTGGCAGAATCAGGCGTACTCTGAGCCCCGACTCCCCGCAGGAGTCTTTGGGCACCTGGCAGGGCCGCGTAAGCAGAAGCCAGCAACCATATTATGGAGGCTGTATTGTTGATGGACATCATTTGTCCAAGCCGACAGGTTCAAGTCAAGCCCTCCAAGCACGGGAATCAGGGTTTCTGAGTAGCGTTCTGTTATGCTCTTCTTTCTTATTACTATAGATGCTATCTGGCTCGTCCTTAACGAACCTTCAATGCCATGAATTTGAACGCTTGTTTCTTGCGTATACGCTACCAGCACAGAGCAGCATCATGTCTTGGTAGGGGAAGGGTGTGTGTGCTCGGTGGGTGCCTATCACTGATAGGAATGACTGCCGCAGGTACCCAAGCTAATAGATGGTGACAGTGCGCTGTCACTAAAGATTCCCCCATTCTCAAGATCGATAACCCAGGATACAATGCAGCCCCTGATCCCGCAGGCCCTTGCATGAGATTCACAAACGGCGTGGGGGAAAGTACTGTTGGGTGCTTCCAAAGCTGGTACCCTAGAAAGCGAGAAGAGTCGCCTTCAAAAGTCCACTGGATACCCTCAAAAAGGGTCTCTCTTGTAAGAACCACTATAGAGTGTTCCCTACTGCAGCTGCCCCATAAGCAACGGACAAAATGCTTCTGAATTGCCCTCCCCATCTTTTTTAATGCGTGTACCCTCTAGGCCCTAGGCCTCGTGATTTATTTTTCAAAATGGCCTTTTCAGGGGCTGTATGAGCCAGAACTCAGGCTTGATCTATGGCTTGTCTGCCAAGTACATTGATGCGCACATCCCGGCGCAGCACAGGTATGCTGCGTACAACCTGCCGCTCGTCTTACAGACGTTCTTATCAATTTCCCAGTGATTTTTTGTCTGGCAATGTGTTCATGAATCGGAGAGCTTGGGTAACCCCCAACCCCCCAAAGACTTGAAATCTCTGATAGCCTTGCGATAGTAAGCTGCGTCCTACTCTTGATAGTTGGGGTTGCGCAGATCCTCTCATGACTCTTCCTTAGGTGGTGCTTCTGTGGTGACCTTGGGGGCTACGCTGGACAAAGTTGCTCAGCACAATGGGTTTAGGGGGCTTTCTGCGTTTCGGGAGGCTGCCTTTGATTTGACTTGGTATTGAATGCAGGAATACTCAGAGGGCAACTTGGGATGAAGGTTGGTTCCCCTTGTTTGTCCACGCAAAAACGTACTCACAGATATTTTGGGGCTTTTAACGTTCGTGATTCGCGGCGCTTTGGATGGTAGTCTTCAATGTCTGGCATGACGCATGACGCGCCTTCACCTTAAAGCTTCAGTGAGGCCACTGGCTGAAATCGCAATGCCCCCAGGGTTTAGGCTTCAACCCAAACCCAAGTTGTTATGTGCGGCCATGCACCTACCTGTCCAATGACAAATTGGGTGAATGTTTCAGGCAACATAAAGCCGAATAGTATGAACGAAAGGGTCCGTTAACCGTGGAAAAGCCGTAGATACTGGAAACCAGGGAACGTCCAAAGCCTGAACACTTGGCAATATTACGGGTCTAGATTGATTGTGTGATGAAGATTTAGGACACCTCAAGTAGACCTCAACTTGACAGTGGTAATCATTCCAACAGGATCTTAGCTCACTATCATTCTAATTCTTATTGATAAAGGATCCAGGTGATAAACTGGAAGAAGCCTACAGCCTACACATTAATGGTAGTTCGTTAGGATACTCTGCAGTCCCCAATTTGGATTGTGATTATATCCTCCTCTGGGATATAGTATCCCATGAGAGGAAAAGAACCTTGCTAGGCGCTACTCAAAAGGCATCATGAGTGAGATGGGTAGTTCGGGTCCAAATCTGCGTCAGAAGGCAGCCTCTCCGTTCACATTGCGCAGCAAGTCTGCGAAGGCAGGCACTACACGCATCTTGGCTAAGCGCTCATGTTGTGGGTTCTAGTCTGTAAATCCCTGTTGCTCCAGGAGCGGCTTGCGTGCTGCAGTGAAAAGGTATGTTGCAGGCTACTGCAGGCCCCCGTTTTGTACTTGGGTTTGTGAGGCGATGTTGATGCTGTGCGAACATGTATCATGCAACCCCCAACACTAGTATCCTAAAAAGGCCTTTATTTGCCGGGGCCCATGTATTGGGGGAGGGGTCCCTGCGCATGATCGACCCAGGAATGTACGAGTGGCGTCTCTTTGGGGTCAGGAAAACTTACTTAGTGGCCCGGTAACCCTTACAATCCATACAGTAAGCCCAGCTACCCCCATTACCGACCTGCCCACTAAGTCCCAAAAGCCGAATATAGAGGGTCTGGAAACGTGCCCTTTTTGCCCATGATGCTGAGGCCCTTTGTTGTGGAGGTCCCTGCCCAATACAATTGGGGCTCTCCCAAAATACGGGGTCCCTTTATTTTAAGGTATTATTGCAGTATTTGGGGGGTTGGGTTCCGTATGTATGGAAACTGCCATCGTCCACTGTGTAAACGACCTTGAACATGGCCCATACTGTCAAACGACCCCAGTTCCTGCTCTTGTCCTATGCCCAAGTCATAGCTCAGCAAGATGGTGAATATGCGTGGTGGATATGAAATTTCCTTCGTGAGGTCACATGTTCGGGCGACATTAGCCGAGACCTCATACTATTTTATCCCCGTTGCTTCACATGCTTAATGGAGATACCCCATCACACTCCTGCATGGCCTTTTGTAGTGGAGTGCTAGGAAGCATAAATGATCGTGCAGGATTTGTCTGTGCACAGTACTGGTAGTCTCAGCATCTGCTTCATGTACAGTCCTCGTAGGAGGATACCTGTCTCCACATTCCCACTGAACTCCTAAACTTTGTGTTTGACTCCAAAAGGCCACGGCTTCATATAAAGCCTTTTTCCTGGGAAAGCAAGCCAGATTTCTAGAAGGGGCCAGAAAAGAGGCCCGAAAGTTTGAGACAGTTCCGAAGACTCAGGCTGTCCCGAAACCCTTTCAAGGTGACCACCTATTGCTAGCAACTTCCTAAACGCAATACGCGCCTATACAGTTCCAGTTGCCATGCCATGCTCCGTTGTCTATTCCACTTGTTTCTCCATTGTTCGAACCCTAAAACCCAATGCTGGAAATGTAGCCCAAGCCCTCGGCACGACTGCCTGAACCACAAGTTACAAAGCACCCTACAGTCTCCACCTGCAGCAACAACTTCATCCAGAGATAATGGAGAATCAACTGGACAAGAAACGAATCTTGAAAAAAATGAGAGGGGTCCCAGGTAGGGATGTGTCCTGGGTAGGTAAAATTTCTAATCATCAGGAGGTATCTCATGGTATCCCTCAGTGCTCATAGACAGCATTCGTTTCTTGGACTATGCCTATCCCACGGGCCATGGAGGGAGACCTGCTGTGGAAGCTCAAACAATCAACAACATGAGGTTGAGGGTTGAGGGTGTATGTTTCCATGTCTGTTGTATAATTAGCGTATAGGGTACCTCAATTAGACCTCCAAATGATATTGGTAGTTGTTCAGGCCCCTACATAGCACTAGTTCCACACACCCCTAGAACGCCCAGTTTCCATTTTATGTTCCATTGTTCTTTTTCGGGTGATTCTCCACTATTGGTACCTTAAATAACAAACCCTTATCGTAGCTTTCATTTCTCCCTTATCCCAGTATGCTGTATACCCTACAGAACACGCATATCCCCTATAGCCCTAACCCTTAAACCCTAAACCCAACCCTAAACCTTAACCCTAAATATTCAACCCTATAGAACCCCCCAAAAAGGGACCAAACCCAAGGTATGTCTGCCATCGGAAGACCCTTTTCTCCTGGGACACCGCGCGTGAATGGCAAGCGATACTTGGTATCTTTGGGAGCTTGTGCTCTTCCTACGGTTATAGTCCCTCTTAAGTAGATAGAATATGGTTTTGGGTATATTATAACCAGGACCCCCATATACCTCATATTCTATAAGCTTAAGGGGGACTATAGCCCGAAACCCTAAACTCAATGTATCGTGATCCTCAACTTCCTGAACTCGATGCTTTGTGTCATCCAGCAGGCTTAGTATCAAAAGTAGTGGTGGGCAAAGATCACAAGGTGTTTTGGCCACGGCTTGAGGACTAGTAGCAGGTTTGTCTGTGCCCAAGTCCAAAACTATTTAATATCTTCAAGCCTATTAGCTTGTCGTCTCTTGCAATTACCATCATCGTATTTAAGGCAGGAATGTGGGACATTTCCCCCATACAAGGCTCGCATAGCCTAACATATGCCTCATGTAAGGGGGCCCACCTTGTAACTCCCAACCTGCAAGCACCTCTTTATTTTTACAGAAATCCCGTCAACTAAGCCCTCCACAGTGGACTCTACACCCTAAACCCCAAACCGCACCATAAACCGGCCACAAAGGATTGATTGGCCTGCCTTGCTTTTCTGACGGCTTGGGGACATTGTGGGCAGCTTGAGTCTCCCAAGCAACGAAAAGATAAGTGGGGGCTTCCCAAAATTAGGGGTACTCTTTTGGGCGGTCCCTAGAATACGGACTATAGTATTTTGGGGTCTATATTGGGGTCCCCTTATTTTGTTTGCAATAGAAAATCACAAGCAGAGAACACACGCAATAGCGCGCATGGCGTTCATGGGCGTTGATAAGCACATACTTCAACCACTTCTACCCAGGCTTGTGCTGCCTCCATGAGGGGTCAAACAGGCATGTGGTTAAGAAGGGCACGTTAGGCTGCAACCCTCATGCAGCACAGCCTCTCATTATTTCTCCTGTGGCTTTTGAATAGGCGTGACATTCATTCCTTGTTGAGCTGATACGGTCAAAAGGTCTCCCTTAGGAACCCTGAGGTTCAAAGTATATATATATACATATAGATATTTATCTTAAGAGTGTATATATACATTATATACATACATACATATGTAGTCCGAAGCTATGCACTGAGCCCTAAACAATACATGTAAACCAAATACCGACAGCTTTGTAGAGTTTCCGCTTGATATTAGTCGGTAGGCATAATCCACAAAACTGTACCTAAGCCCCCCCCCCTCCCGCCGCCAACTCATCAAGTCTCATCAACCCTCAAACCGACGTTTGCCATTTCTTGGATGGCAGACCATCCGCTGGCCAATTTGGGCCACCTGCTTTTGGCACAGAAGGAGTAAAGGTTCCATCTGGGAGTTTTAAGTAATCCGGATCCTTTCGCAGGGAATGCTGAAAATGGCCATTTTGGTGTGTTGCGGATATATATATAAAAGGTACAGACAGGCATCATTACTCTCTGTGCGTGTTGCTGTTGCAAAGTTCAGGAGGAAGCCGAGTCGGAAACGCTATCGTTCTTTGTGCATTCTCAAGGTGTAGAGAAGGAATACGGCATTCAGATGTGCTCTTACAATAGCGGGTAGCTGGCAGGGAGGGAGTTTCACACCCCACGTTTGCTAGGGCTCTCACTGCATCAACCGTACTGTTGAAGTTGAAGATGCGCGGCTACCAACGAAACATCTATCGCGCTTTCCGAAAATTAGGAGTAGTTTGTGGAAAATGGATGACGGTCTATATTGGAGTCCCCTCATGTATGGAAACTATTAGGTGCCCTGAAGAATTTATCCCTAAGACCTAAATCCTAAACCCTCCCTTTGTAAAATGGAGTGCCGTCCAGCCTGCTAATGCGGCACTTCGGCTTCATCCTGATCTGCATCACTCCTTGGGGAGGACCCTTCCCCAGTCGCTTCGGTTTCTAAAAACAATTGGGTCCCCTCTTGGGGGTCCCCTATACCAAGGATTGACAAATATTGGGCTTGATATTGGTGGCCCCTGCTTAATGGAAAACCCAGTTAGACTTATTTTCAGACAATGTTGAGCTCGGCTTATCTCGGTGACTGGTGCAGGGTGGCGAGTGTGGGGAAAAAATCCGATGATGTAGTTCGCAGAGTTTCCTGTCAGCTCCTACTGCAAAAGCCGAGCCACGTGATTGCAGGGATCTGTGAAGTACGCATTTTCTTTTGTGGGCCCAAAAAAGTATGCAAATTGCCGGCCCAGAGCCCTAAACATGGTAAACAACTTTATACACAACCCTGAGCCCTGAACCCTGTCAACTTTGAGCGTCCATGAATGTATTTGTGATATCCTAGAGACATTTGCAGAAGGTCCAGTCCACAGCCTGGATGCAAACAGATGACCCTGTTTAGGGCTTAGGGTTTTGCAAAAGGGTTCAGGGTCGGGATAAGATCAAATCTGAAACTTTGGCTTGCATCCTCATTTCCTCCCCGTTTATGACACAACCCCGCTCTAGTATTGAGTACTTATTGTAAAGGTATCACAGTTCTATCATGGTTCTATCGTGGAAAGTATTTCAATTTCGAAGGGGGTGTATTTATAACGGCAGACGGGATTCAGCTGCGTGCCTAATTTCCATGGAGTGCTTGAGGCATTCCCAAACAACGAATGATAAGGAACCCCAAAAGGGCCCCATCACGACTACTGTCCTCTCAAGCCAAGGGGCTGTATGTGTTTCTATCTCAGTGTAGAGGTAGGGCAGCAGATGCAAAGGTTACAATGTTGTCCCTTAGCTGCTTAGGGTGTGGGCAAGAAGTGCCAGCCAGCTTCAGCACTGGTGCCGGACAGCGCACGTCACTTTAAGGTAGACACATTGCGTTTGCATCTCCGCCCGCCAGATATAGCATGTATAGGGCCCCATAACCACAAATCCTGAGCCCCAAACACGAAGACTGCGAACCCTGCTGCCCATAGACCCCCACCTACACTGCTTCCCGGCTCTCCGCAGCACGCGACGGTTAACCATCGCCTTCTCTCATCACATAGCCCCAATTTTGGACTTTCCACAGGGGGGGCCTACACAGATTTCTGTCTTCCACAAGAACAAGGACCGTGGATGCGTTCCCATGGTTGCTTTGAGAAGGATAACCTCGTTGTTCACGTCTCAAACAGCATCGGCACCAAGCCTGAGAATCCAAAACAGCCACAAAGTGCAAGCTTCCGACCATCACACCGCAGTGTTACTGGCACCTGACCACTGCATCTCCAACCGTTTTAAGGTTAGTTCTAAAAGTCCTTATCTTCCGGTTATACCTGGGGTGACCAATTGAGGAAAACGCTCACGGTTACTTTTGCAAAAACAGATGCTGCCTTTTCTGCGAAAGTTGGCGGCCTCCTGCAACAACAATTTGGAAAAGTAACACAATATGCAGAACCAAATGCAGGTTACTGTAGCCTGCGCCAAGATTGTGAGATATTTCCTGTAATGAGGGCCTCCAAAAACGTAGTTCCCCATAGTAGTGGATCCCAACTGAGAGGGCGTGCATGATGATTATGATGATGAGCATGACACCCAGCCGTAAACGACCACAGAACTTCAAAAGCACCATTCAGAATCACAGCATCCCTCATATATAGACTCCCCTGACATGTTTTCCAGACACCCATCTAAACCTGCAGCCCTAAACCTTTGCCTAATTGAAACCATAATTCCATGGTTACCTGCACGTAGCACCTGAGTTTCAAGGTGGCACAGCTCCAAATGCAAGTGCAACGGCAGGCCCATATTTAGGGCGGACGCAGCATACGGGGCTTAGGTTTGTGAAGTTGCTGCAAGCTTAGAGTCTAGTAAGCGGGGTTTAGAGGGTTTACAAGCAGACGAACCCCAATTAGGGGGCATATAACCATATCTACACCCGACTTATAAGTGTCCTGAGCCTCCAAGAGGGCTTTGTTGCAACAATTACTTGGTGCCCGGAGACTGGGGTAATTACATACTTGGTGGTCTTGCACCTTACCTTCTGGAGCACATCACAAGCGTCATGCTCTTCTGAACCACCTGCCCAGCCCTAGTATCCTCCGTGCTTCAAACCGTTTGAACCTTTGCGAAGTACGAGGAAGATGCGATTTACATTCCTCAAACGTCGTCCAATGCGAGCCAAATCAGAGCGCAAGATCAGCCACCTAGCCCAAGCATGTCCAACGTCTACATCTCAAACAAAGACTTTCCTTCAGATCCGCACAGCCCGATCCCCAGATACTATCCCTAGACACAAAATTCGCCTATACATTATTTGAAGGTTTTGTAAACCTATTGGAAACCTTGTGTCCCCTACCTTGACCCCCAAGGTATGTATCATTTGTTTGCGTGGTGCGCCAGTATTTTACTTAAACATACTTAAACATACTTTGGGATCCAAGTAAACCATAAGCCTGACAAATATGAGCCCCTAAACTGAAGACACATACAAGACTAACTCGGAGGATGGCGAGGTAGTTGCAAGTGGGATTAGACGCAGAATTACGCAGCAAGTCGCAAACAGTTTGTAAGTCGTGGCGGGTAATTCGTGTGTAACCTGTACATAATAG
The DNA here is from genome assembly GCA_905231905.1 of Symbiodinium pilosum. Classification (NCBI taxonomy): domain Eukaryota; class Dinophyceae; order Suessiales; family Symbiodiniaceae; genus Symbiodinium; species Symbiodinium pilosum. The sequence goes on from CAJNIZ010045538.1 coordinate 27,120, forward strand.
CCCCCCCTAGCCTCGATTTCACTTCCTATGTGATTCTCCCTTTTTGGGAATACTATTCCTACATCCGATCTATGCTCACAGAGGCCCTCAATACAGCCAACCCCCCCCCCCTCGGCAGCACTTCACCCTGTAATTACATCCTAGACCCCAAGCCCTACAGTCAAAACATTTCCCCAAAACTCTGAAACCCTAAGCCCAGTAACTTGACGACTTCAGCCACAAAATCCCTGAATCTCAGAGTCCCAAACCCCTGAAAGATTAACCCCCCAACCCTACACCCTAGTCCTTAAACCTAAACATAAGGCCTAGGCCCCTGAATCTCAAAGTGTGACAGGCAGACGAGATCCCGGGCGCCGGCATCCCAAGAAGCATACCACAATGGGAATATTGGTTTAGGGTTTAGGGATCAGAGTTTAGGGTTTAGGGTTTAGGGTGGGAGGCTTTTCATATTGGCGGGAGAGGAGTAGTAAGGAAGGGGAGAATGGATCCCTTTTGCACATCCCCTTTACTATTTGTAGTTTCCATTTCCCAACTAACAGCCAGCAAGATGTGGAAAGGAGTTCTACGAATTTTAGCAGGCGAGTTGTTGGGGTTTTCCGTCGCAGTTGGGATGCAACATGGAAATCATGGAGGGGAATCGTGAAGGCCCAGTTGGTTTATCCTGTTTTTCTATCATTCTGGAATGCCTGGGAAGCTAAAGGCTCCCGGACTTTACTGTATCCTTCGCTTAGTTTCCGGGCCCTCCGTTTACTTTCACAAGACTGCAGGGCAGCTGGACAGTGTCTCAGTGTTTGATGTGGAACCAAGTGCCACCATGGGTGAGAGCTTGTGAATCTGCGTGCAGAGCGAACGGTCGCAGAATGCAAGGACCGAGCTCCTACATGACGTCTAGGTGCATTGAGTATTACATGTTTCCGAATTGTGAAGCGCCTTGGGGATACTCCTCTGAAGTGACGAAGCTGCAGAAAGCAAAGAGGCAGTGGCAGCATGAACACAATAGCGTGTAGACCCTCTCTAAAACCCTATATAACCCCCTTAAGAGTTTAGATCCTAAACCCTAAGCTCTGAACCCTAGGGTTATTACATGAAGCAAGGCCCTGACCTCGCTCCCTGAGATCTGCACGGCCAGTGAGAGCTTCGAGGAGCTTTGGGTTAAAGTTTCCCGGTTTAGGTCTGAACTCCTTGAAGTGGGGTCACTTAGGAGTGTATATAAGGGAACATATGGTTTAGGGTTTAGGGTTAATAGCTGTAATCTCACTAACAACAAGAGAAATAATCAGAAGCAGAATTCAGCTGGCCATTTTCTGGCTAAGGATTTAAAACTTTGGGTTTGGGGTCTCCCGCAAACTGGGAGTTCTTGCTAGGTGAGACCACAATGCATTTGTTTTTCGTTCACTGGGCTTTGGAGGACGTACTGATGAACATGCCGAAGCCATGGGAGTTTGTCCATGAATGGGTGCCCCAACTGTTTGAGAAGCATGCCCCAAATATAGGCATGTGTTAGGCGAGTCACACCCCCTTACCCGAAGAAGTGAGCATTTTCCCCCTACAGTGCAGGACCACCGTCAAGAACTCCAGCGTGCATACAAGCACGAGCTGCCCGGGGCCTTACCCAGCCTCGATTGCTTGTTTGTGAAGGCCAGCCGTGGACTGCATCCTGAACAAAGTCTGTGAGCTTGAGTAGCGGACTCCCCAGCTATAGCCGCGTGACAGCCAACAGCGCATTAGATGGCAAGGGGTTTTCAAATGTCATGGCCTCGTTTCCGGAGTCCCTATAATAAGGATGCGATTATGTAATCCAATCTATATTGGGGCCCCGTGTTCACGGAATTCGCCATAATATGCCTGTCGCCTAGGCATGCCGTCCATGAAACGTACAAGAAGCAGCTGCGAACGCTTCAGGAGGACTGAGAGAGATTTGCACCACATATGTGCATTGTTGTTATTACAGCTTACAAGTAAACTTGTATGCCTCTATGATACGAATGTTGGGATATAGAGGCTTGAAGGAACCCAGGAACATCCATAGAACCCAGGAACATCCATAGTGCCCGCGATACTTGGTATAGCCTTCTCTTCAGTACTTGTCCGTAGGCCTTGAAGATGCGACCGCCTACCCCTACCTTGGACAAGGCGCCGCAATCACTTGTAGCAGGGTTTTGAAGTGTAGCGCGGGGTGCAGGTTTAAGCTGTTCATCTGCTCCTACACTGCGAATGTATGTGGAACCGGTGTTGGCAAGCTTGGTTTGTCGGGTTGCGGTTAAGGAGTTTAGTTTAAGTTACGACATCGGGGAAACCATGTTAGTTACTATATATCCACATGATGGTAGCTTAAATTAAGTTCCTTAAAAAAATTCCGCATTTTTTGGGTCCATGAGAATGAGTTTAGACATCTGACTCTCTGAAGGTAGAAGTGTATAACAGCACATCCGTTCCAGGTCCATTGCTGTTCGGACCTTCACTCCCTCTCTCAATCTCTCTCTCGCGCTCTCATGTCTTGGGGTCCCTACAAACAGGCTTCTAGCTCTAGGATCTGCCATGTCCTTGGCAGTGCCCATGCAAGCCCAAAAAGCTTATGAGTCTTCCTCCCATGAGTTCGCAGGCGCTTTCGTATCTGAGATTTGATTCAAAAGAAACCTCATACTCATATGAGCTATAGTCTAAACTCCTTAAAGGGGGATATATAGGGGATTATATAGGGGACTACTATAGGGGTTATTAAGGGAGATACTAGGAGTTTAGACAGGAGCCCATATGTAGCTCCGAACAGAACAAACATCAAAACCTGAGCCCTAAAGCTCAACAATTCAACACTAGTCCTCAAGGCACCTAAATACCACGCCTATGAGTTCTACACCCCAGTGTATATACGCCAATGCCAGGTAGCTCATCCCTAGGTTTTTGGGTATAGTAGCTGGGCAACTCCGCTTTGCAGGTAAGTGCCCCAAATCCCACCACCTTAACCCTGAAGCGCTATTACCCTGACGCTAATATATAGATATATGTGTATATATGTATATACATATATAACCCAAAACATCTAAAGCCCTAAACGCCATTTTGCCAAACTCCCAAGCCGCGTATCCCCAAACCGCTAAACCTCTGAACTCCTAAACCCTAAACAAATAAAGCCCCAAAAGCCTTACACCTACCTAAGCCCAAACCTCCCGAACCCCTAAGAATCGTCAGCCCAAACCTCGATCTTCCAAACGCCAAACCCTAAGCCTTAAACCCTTAACCCTAAAACTCCCAACTGCCAGCTTTGCACTCTCAGGCGCAACCCCGGGGCCTTGCCTCTTTGAGCTTCACTCTCGGCCTTTGGTCGTTTTGTGGGTTTTGAACTATTTCTGAGATATGCATAAAGCTCCATAGAGGACTTGGGGTTATATAGGGGATTACATAATCCCCTTCATTTAGGGTTTAGGGTTTAGTGCGGGGTAAAACTCAATCATGAACCCTGTGGGTTCCACAGACCAACCTACTTATAACAGTCATATGTTATATTTTATACTGGGCAAGTCAATGCGACCTCACCCAAAAATGGTGGTTTATATAGGGAATGGTACCAAAAAGGGTTTAAGTTGGGAACTGAAATTATTCAAAAATGCCTTGTGCGTAATGGCACGTAGAGATGTTTTAGGGAAAATAGGGTTGAAGAACATGAGATTTGAGTGTTTCTGTAAACAGGGGGACCCTTTAGGTATCCTAGTACATGACGTATAATTGTTTACCATAGATACCCCCGAAAAAGAACCCCTTACTCTGGAAACCCGACTTGAAACAGGATTTAGGGACGTTTAGGGTGCAGGGCCTAGGATTTCTTGAGGGGTACCAGCCCCATTGGAAGGGTTTTAAGAGATTTATGGGTGCATATGCATTGTGCTTCGGCATGGGGGTTCTCAAAAAGGGGTACAGACCCTTAGGGTGAGCAACCCCTCATTCTGGACGATTCTCAGGAGAGTAAGGAGATGTTGAAAAGTCTTCCTTTAGGAGTAAACAGGTGTTCATTGTTTCAAGGAACTCTCCAGGGTGTTTGGGTCAAGGTTTCTAAACCCTATTCAATTGGGGCTGCTGTTAGGGATCCAGGAGATGCACGCGGATGATGAAGTAGGATTATAGGGGTCCTGTTCAGGGACGACTCCAAGGTGATTTTGAGAAACCCCAGCAGAAGGTGGTTATTTGGGCGCATTAAAAGAGTAGAGGTATTGCTCGTGTTGTTTGCTTTTGGCACGGCCAGGGCGTTGGATCCTGGAGGTTGGGGATACCTCAAGGCATATCATAAAATAAGTAGGGGTTATAGGTTTAGGGTTCAGGGTTTTAGGGTTTCGAGTCTAGAGCTTTAGAGTGCACATGTGGATGTACTGCACACAACCCTCAAAGCTGAGATCTCATTCCCCTGCTCGTCCTCCCCAAACTCCCCCTGAAACACGGTTTAGGGTTTAGGGATTCTACCAAGGCGACCTTCGGGCTGTAGGGTTTTTGGGCTTAAGGTTTAGGGCTTAGGGAAACTAACATGGAATTTGCCACGGCGCCTACAAAGAGCAATCCCTGCATGCTACTATTAAACATCCTTCCACCCCTGAATATTAGATATATCCCCTCCAATATGTAAGGTCTCCATCAACAACATGTCATATTAGGGTGGAGGGGGTGTTAACTAGTTTAAGTACAAACGAGTTGCCACCCTTTCAAGAAGAGGCTCTATGGGGTTCCGTGTGAATTATTGAGCGGGGGAGAGTAGTGTCTAAAACTTACAGCTCACTTGAGGCAGCAAGAGCAGTTCCACAGACGAGGCGGGCTGTCCATACGAGGATCCTCTCTTTCGATTCTCACTTCTGCTTCTGCTAAGTTTCGCGGTGGGTCAGTAGCTGACTTCACACTTGGACCAATTGTCCAAAGCCACTAAAACTAGTTTTCCAGCATGCGGATTCCTTATAACCCTCAGAGCAGATATCTGCAGGAAGTTCCCTCACAATGAATAGAAGTGCGCCTTTACGCTGCGCTGAAGCTGCCTTGAGGCCTTCATGTGAGGTACAGGTTTATGCTGGCTGTTGTTGGGTATGCCTAGGGTTCCTTGGGCACATTCATGGGGAGACCAGAAATTAAAATCCAACACGTCTGGGAGATCTTTGCTTCCCGGAGGGCAGTATCTGCATAGCTTTTGGAACCCTAAGCCCTAAACCCGAAGAAACACCAGGCCACGCCCTATCCCAGATGCTTGTGGAGTGGGTTGTGAACACATTCGTGTGAGAAAAAATCTAGGTTTTCAACGTTGTGCCCCAGGGGGACCTTCAGTAAACGCAAACGCTAAAGAAATTATTGATTTGAAGCGGGCTTTGGCCTCTGGAGCTTCACGGTTGTCACCCCATGTTCTCTCATCAACAGATTTAAACCCTAAACCAGGAAGCCCTCTCCGTAAGTCAAGGTAGTGCCAAACAGGATTCCCTCAGCGCAACTTCATAATTGTCACGGCGTCAGAAGATAAATATTATCAGGATCATGCATGTTCAAAATGGCACACTATCATATGCGCCAATATACTGTCTTCAAAATGTTCCCCTGCCATGCGCCAGGGAGCCCAATGCATACCACTTAACTAAAGGAATCTACCTTGAATCGTAAAAGGAATCCAAATGAAAAATGGGAGCTACCATGGTTCTTGGGATTCTATAGGAATTACTGTAAGGATCCATTCCTTCAATTCCTTGCTAGAGAGAGGTAACATCCAAAAGACACTGCGCGTTTTTGTGATCGGCCTTTTTTTGGCTGAAAGCTGGACGTGGCCCCCCCGGCAGCGAGGGGCCGCCAGCCAGCACCCTGCCTGCAATTGGGATCGGCAACTAAAGAGCAGAGTAATGACTTTGCTTGATGGTTGAAATGTCAGCAAGAGCCAGAGATTGGATGTAGCGATCATCATAATCACGCTGAAATAGAAAGCTATAAATACTTATATATGTATATATGTGTATATATATATATATCATGAATTGGGGAGCGGCACTTGCGAAAAGCGTTGGCATCAGCCGGATATGCCCCTACATCAGGCGCAGACTGTCGCTCAGCGGGCCCTCCCCCCTTTGGCATGATCTATCGTAGGCTGGAAATAGGGCTACAGGCTACAGGAGCAGGATGTGAAGTTGGATGACTCCATCACAATTCGACTGAGAGAGCCAAATCAATCTAGAGCTTGTGGCGCCATGTAACGATTCCCGAAGCCAAGCTCTAGTAGCGTGTTGCCTTGCTGTTTCAGCACTAAACGCTCATTCCATACCCAAGACTCTGATTCTTTGCTCCTGGAAGCATCCTCTTTCTCCAGGTGACTGGAGCTTTTTTGTTTGGTGGTTAACGCCTTCCGAAGAAGTGAGAAGGTCTGACAAGGTTCAAGGCGTTTGAAGACTGAGGAGCGGAACCCTGAAAACTAACTGCCCCAGGAAGTATGCATGAACTTCACAGTTGACGGCATTAGTATCCAAGCCTGGTTTAGGGCTGCCCCGACAAACCCAAAGCTGCAAATCAACGCTACGCTCAGTCTCCACCATCATGCAAGAACCTGACCCCAGAAAGCTTCCTAATCACAAGGCCTCATGCTCTAGCCGCCCGCTCAGCACAGAAAGCTTCACCTCGGTAGTCTCCACCCGTGTAACAGGAGTAGAACTGAACCCCCCATACCATCCTAGGCAAACTCCCGTCTCAGAAGTGAAGTTGCGAGCGCTGCTTGCCTGCATTGGAGGATGAGCCGGCGTCGGGGTATATGCCAAACCTTTTCCAGGAGATAATAGTTTTCTGTTTGGTGCTAGGTAGGTTGGAAAGGAGCTGCTAGTGGAAGGGCTTCTGCTGGTAGCCTTGTGCATTTATTACGAGAATCTGGCCTACTTTCGATTGCACTACGGTTAGACCCAAATGCTGAGATCCCATGTGCCATGAGATCCGAACTTGAATCTTGAAATTTCAGCTCCTGACTGGATCCTATGGAACTCTTAATTCCAGGGATCAGCCAGGTCTGATCCTGGCACGCTCACTTTGCGCTGAGGTAGGAGTTTCCCAACATGAGCCAGTATGGGACCCCAACATCGCCCCCAATGGCCCCAATCCGTGTACTCAACCGTCCCCCCATGCTGCGCAACTTGGTAGTTTCCCAAAATAAGGGGACCCCAATATAGACCCCCAAATACTATAATCCTTATTATGGGGACCCCCAAAAGGGTACCCCTAATTTTGGGAAACCCCCACTTGGACATTCTGACGGAAAAGCAGGACAAGAAAAGCCTGCCTGCAGTCATCCGCTCTGCCCCAACGAACAAGGAACCAAAAAACGGCCGCTCAGAAAAAGAAGCCGTAGGGGGCTTTCCTTTTTGAGGTGCCCGATTATGATCAGGATTACAGGGCATGTATGAGACACCTGATTTTGGGAAACGCCCATATGAGCCAACTGAGAGGAGCTGTTGTCAAGGAGAGAGAATAAGCTTCATTTAAGTTTGCTAGTTACGGAGTGGAACTCGTTGCTTCTTTGTTCACATCCAGCTGCCTGTCACAATTTTTCATACTGACGGAGAAGTGTCATATTCTATTCCTTCCCCCAAATAAGCCTCTACTTACCCCGAAGCCTAAAGGCCAAAAGATGCCAGATCCCAAATTCCCTACACTAGTGCCTACACTAGGTTGCCTCTCCATGGGGTTCGGGGCTAGTACATAACATGCTTGCTAGCAGCACTCATGCCATGACTTGGTGAGACTCTAGACTGGAGGAGGGCTCTGGCATCGGCTGCGCAACCCTCGGCGAACTGACTTTGACCCCGAAGTCATTAAACTACAACCACAACAAATTGGTTCAGACTCTTTTGTTAACACTTGCCCCTAAAGCCCTTGTTACCTCCCCCCCCGTTTCTAAATGCCAAAGCTCCAAACCCTGTTCCTCGACTGCCCGAGGATGGCGATGTCCTGGTTGCTGCTCCTGCTCCCAGGCTTACGACACCCCCCCCCCCCCCGA
>CAJNIZ010045538.1:35153-76214 GCA_905231905.1 Symbiodinium pilosum
CTCCCAGGCTTACGACCCCCCCCCCCCCCCCCAACACCAGCAACAACCGGTTTCGACCTGTTTAGGCTGCAGGAGGTTTGGGTTAAAGGGGGTTACGGTAGTTTCTCATGATTCTGGTAAGATTGTCCAGAGGGGAGCCATAGATTTTTTGCTCTTGGAGCTACTTCCAGCTTACCTCTGTATCCGACAATGCAGTATGCACCTCGTGCCAGCTCATCATCTTGTCACTTGTTGTTGATTGTTGAGCGGCTTCTCCTTCCTTCAGAATGTAGAACTATTATTTAAAGGCACGTATGACAAGGCAGTCATAGTGCTGCTAATGTACTACTGCCGCATTTGCTGCCATTGACTGTCGGTGTGTTTGCCCCGGCCCCGAAGGTCTCGCCTCTGCTACGTCTTTGAGGCAGCATGCGGGCGACCTGTCCACGCGAGTTCATGAAATGGAGGTGGCCTGATGGCAAAGGAATGGACTTTGATTATGTCCTCAAAGTGCAAGTATTATGTTGGTTTTAATGCTCATCTTGGGGAGCGTGAGAGTCAACCATTTAAGAAAGTCACATGTTGCCCTGTTGACAGGAGATCCTTCTGAAGCCTTCCTCCTGGCACATCTACCCAACCGCTCCGCTGCCACCACGATTCCTCATCGTCACAAGCCCGCAGGACCCGCGCTAAGCCATTTTGAACAGTTTCGCGAGGCGAGCTGAGTTCTTTCTTGTTTGCGGTTGAAACACACCCCTCCCACTCTATGATCCCGCCAGTTCATGATCTCGTTTCTTAATGATCTGTGTAGTGACATACATGTTCTTGAAACTTGAAACTCTTACCAGCTTGCTGTCATCAGATCTGCCAGGAATTTCCCCAGCTATAGTCCCCCTTAAGTANNAGTAGATAGCATATGGCTTTGGGTGTACTATAATAGGAGCCCCATATACCCCATATTCTATCTACTTAAGGGGGACTATAAGTAGGAGGTGCGCTGGATTGCTTGAGAGCTGGAGTGAATGCATGAAGGAGCGCATCATCAGCTACTCCCAGGCCACAGCTGTTGAGTGCACCAAAAGCTCCCCAATTCAATGTTAGGGATCCTTTATTCTTTATGGGGTATGGGATTCCTTATATTTATGTAAAACGAATCCGTTTTTCTTCCTAGGGTAATGTGGGTCAAGTTTACGGGGCTTTCTGAACAGTCTGAGCATGACCCAGACCAGGCAGACATCACATCCACTGACTTTTTTGATATCAGCCTGTAAGCATTGCGTGGGCAGCGCATTCTCGTTCGTTGATGGAACGGCTGCAGGAACCTCACAAGTGCCCAGATTACAAGGTTTGAGGTACCCACCTCATGGACACTTATACTTGGGTTTTGGATTTTTGGCTCAGCTTACCTTCGCCGCTGGGGAATTGCGGCCAGCCATTGCATGTCTGAAAATGGAGCGCTACAAAGACTACGGTCCTTTAACGTTGGGCCTACATGGTTTTCCCTGTTTGCTTGGGGGGGGATTCGATGCGGGGATCGCAGCTGCATTACTTGGGTTGCTGGTAAGGAACTTGACTTAAGTCACTGTAATGAGGAAACCCTGTCATTTACTATACCCATAGTCTGGTATTAAATTCAGTTCCGTAAAAGCAACCCAGCTACAGGTCCCACCAGCTACCAGATGGACCGCCTTGATTTGCATCCTCCCGTGCCCATGGTTTAGGGTTTAGGGTCTAGGGTCGAGGACAGCATTCGTCCTTTCGCCCATTTGCCCATACTTATATAAGACATTCTGCCAGTAGACTTTAACCATTATACTTAGTCCCAGTTGGTGTTTCTTCTTTTGGCCTCTAAGCTGACGCTGTAAGCATTGTAACCCCTCCCCATAACAGAAACCTTCCCACCTACCCATTCTATCATGGTTTCAAATTTCTTGGACAGATTGATGACGACTACTCCGCCGTCAAGGGCCTGGTGAAGCCTTTGATCCAGGGAGGGGTGGACGCTTGGAAGATAAGATCTGGGGGGTTCCATACACATGGGGGGCCAAAACAGGGGTCCCTAACTCCTGGAAACTTCCCATCAGAAAGCGTGGAACAAAAGAGTAGGTCTTAAGATGCAAGCTTTACTGCCAGCTTACAGTCAACCCCCAATATGCCCTCGGTGCGCCAGACTCCACAGTCAGTTGAGTGTAGGGCTCAAGCAGGTTCATGCTGCTCCAGAGCTTGAAGCTCTGGGCCCTAGATTAGATTAGATATCACCGCATGCTAGACGGCTCGAAGTAACACTGGGTTGGAGAACATCAATTGCCCCTCAAGATCCCCATGAGGCCCTACAACAAGACTATCTCACACAATTTGTCAACTTGGCTCAACAATGAGCCGTAGTCAAAAGAGATCCCAGTCTAGAAGCATGAACACATAGGGCTTATTCGCATGTATCCATTATGTAGTGACATTGGAAGCCCCCTTATCATCAAGATCCCTCCCATAGCAACATGGGTTCCTTTTTCGAGGCTTTTTTCATCGGTGTTGGGGATGATGTGTGAAGCGAATGGGGCTAAATATTTTAACTCTTCCACCTCCCAAAGCCTAAAACCCTAAACTCAAATAATCACCAGCCCCGAGGATCTGCCGAAAGGCATTGCATTCGCAACCTGGCACGGTTGGGATCTGGGGTCCCCCTGGGTAATACATGTAGAATGGAAGGCCCAAAGGTAGCGCATATTGTGCATGATTGATGCATATGTACTTGTACATAATATGTACAAGTAATATAGATTTTCAGCCCAGGGCCCAGTGTAACATATAAGCGCCCATTTACACGGATATTATGGTTTAGGCTCCCCTATAACTATATCAGAAGATCTCAAGATGATATAGGGGATTGCTTATAAGCTTCGCTACATTCCATAATCCGCGTAACGCCTATTGAAACCTAGAGTTCATTTCATGTTTTGTTATCTTCTTCCAGTTGATTCTCCAGTATCGGATAACATCCCTAAACCTCATATAAACCTAAAGCGTATGTAGATTAAGAGCACGGGGTTGGGGGGTTTAGGGCAATCTTGGCAATTTAATAATGGTTCGATGGTCACTTGCGGGCTCAGCATTTTTCTAACATACGGTTTTCGGCTTTAAGGTTCTGACTTTTGAGTTTAGCATTGAGAGCTTTGCGTTTAGGATTTAGGCGTTCAGGTTCAGGATTAGCAGTTTAGGGTCTTGTGTCCAAAGCTCTTAACAGGCAATGCGGAGGCTGAAAACCATAAAGGGATTTATGTGGGCCCCGTCTAGGGCATGTTGAGCTGCGCGGGGAGCTATGTTGGCCGCGTTCGGACCTGATTTTGCAGGCCCGCCAACCTAAAAGGTGAGCCGAATAATGGTCAACTACATACCGGGAGGCACGTAGTATCAGGCTGCTTTCTTCATTCTTAGTTTCAGACATCCTGAGACTGAACTTGGGTGCTGTACATGGGCAGCACCCAAGTTCAGTCAGCACTTGGGCACCCTAGGGAGACAAGTGGAATACAGGGAAATGAACCACCCCCCCACCCCCCACCCCACACCGCCAGCAATCAATGCCTCAGCACAGCACGGCTATATTTAGGGGAATATGTTATTACTAGAAGAGCCGTCATCATCCAGGAAGATTTTTATCCTCAAGTAAGCCATAATCTAACTTGCTTAAAGGAGGTTAGACAGGGGATTGTTTAGGGGACTACGGATATTAGGGGGGGATACTAAGAGTTCAGACCATGGTTCAAGTAAACACCCAGCGCATGAGATTCCCCAATCATCCTCATCTGAGGATGCCCGTCACAATCGCCTTTTTGTTGCGGATCCGGGTCTCAAGAGGACTCTTAGGGTTAAGGGTTCAGAGAATCTATCTGACCCCAAGTGTTATAATGAGATATAATGAGGACCATATGAGAGTCATATGCTGGTCATAGGGTCCCTAAACCCTAAACCCTCTAATTATGGCAAGGGGTTTTTTGGGTTTCCAAACTTCTCGTGTAAAGGGCTGCAACTTGAGAGCGTCCGGTGCTTCTTGGGGATGCGGAGTTTGGTAAGGGCTCTATATGGAGGTTTCACAAAATTAGGGGTACCTTTTTGGGGGTCCCCATTTCAAGGAAATGTCGTATATTGGGGTCCATATGGATGGGATTCCCTTATTTTGGGAAACTACCATGTAAAAGATCTACGTGGGGTCTTGGAGGGTCCTGGGTGCTCACATTTCTTTTGTCGGATCGCATTGGGGGTGTAGGTTAGGTGGACCCCCCACCCAGTAATAGTGACTATAGGGGATAATAGGGATTTTATTAGGGTCCTCTTATATTCCTATGATACCACTATTACAGGGTGGGGGGTCCTCCTAAGGTGTAGGCGTGAAGTTGTAGGGGTTGACGCTACTCAGCCTAGACCTTGACAAGGGGTCATCTTGACATAGGAAACCTTGCCCTCCTGCACGAGCACGGGATCCCATAATAAGCTCCGTGTGTGTGTGTGTGTGCGTCATAGTCATATGTATAGGGTTCAGAGTTCAAGATTTACAGAAAGGTGTGCCTGTTTCAGGTTCCAAGTTACTAAGATTGCTCATCAGCTGTCATTTTTGGAACTCAAGCAGTGCAACTTCATCACAAACCACTAAACTGAACAAGCTTGAGCAGCTAATCTTGAGCGAATCCTGCTGCCTGTATGTGGTAGTTTCGTAAAATTGTGGGACTCCAGTATAGACCTCAAAAAAGTACAATCCTTATGGGACGCCCAAAATAGCACCCCTGATTTTGGGAAACCCCCGTGTCTAGCCCTTCTACCCGGCCGAAAGAATCACTAAGCACAGACTTCTTTAGTGTTATGGTTTTAGGGTTTCGGGTTTAGGGGTTTACCCCCAGGAATTGGAAAGATTTTGAAAGAGCTTCAAAAGCACTGGCAGCCAAGGGCTCCCACAAACGATCTGTTGGATGATCTTATTTGTGGTCAGTAGTGAAGGTATGAATGGGATATAGGGATTCTGGTAAGGGATTGTAGGGACTACGATGGGCTGGGGATCCCTTTCTTGGTTCCTTGTGCATTGCCAGTAAACCGCTTGTAGTGGCCGAGCTGGCCATGCGGAGTTTCGTTTCTTGCGGCCACCAGGGCAGGTGTCAGTATAACATGTTTTGAAAGATATCCTCAGGGCTCCAAACAGCCCAGAGCAGCCCAATGTATGTATTACTTATAGCCGCAAGGCCCAAAGTATTCAGCAGTTGCAGGCGTACAGCCCTGGGGAATAAGACTCCCGGTTTTGAATCAGTCTTTGGGGTCCATGAAGCGCGTCCTCAACGAGCAGAACGCTAGGCCCCTACCACCGGCCTTTTGACGCCGAAATCTCAAGACTTGCTGGTGCAGTAAGCCTACTAGCTTAGAGGTTCTTTGGGGATCTCGGCCCTTGACCCCTAAATCTCGTATACTTGCTACTGCAAGGAGCTTACTAGCTTAGAGGTTCTTTTGGGATCTCAGAAACACCGTGATAAACCCCACACCCTGTGGAAGGATAAAGGCATGGACGCTCTCGCTGGAGCGATGCTTGTCGCCAGCAGAGAAGGCTCCTTTGACATAATAAGTCTACTTACTATCCCCCAGATCCACCATTATAAGGGCCCCATGGTTCTTGTTACGTACGCTTACCCTCCCACTGATATTGAAACCCCACCCTCCTCCAACTTTCCTTGTGGTATACTATGAGACACATATACTATACATATATACATACATACATATATATATATATCAAGGAAAATCCAAGATTAGGTGGGGTGGCGGGTGAATACTAGGGTAGGTTGTTACTGAGTCAAGAGAGCCTCCAAGCGGGGTTTTCTGCATGTGCGCAGACAATAACTGTGGCCTGAAAAGCGCACTGAAAGCCTAAGTCCAAGGACGTGTCAGGGGGGTAGTTTCTCCCATACAGGAGTTTCCGAAATTTAGGGGTAAGATTTTGGGGGTCAAAATAATGAGGTTTAGCGTATTTTGGGGTGTATAGTCGGATCCCCCTACCTTTGGAAACTACCTTTTAAGCCTTGTATAAGCCTTTCACCGGGCAACTCCCCACATGGACTCTCCCTCAACTTATCTCTTTTCCGTAGTCAGCGCCATCCCGAGAAAAGAAATTCTGTTTGCCAACTTTCCTGAAAAATGCCAGTGCCCATCTTATTTTCCATTTCCTTTCCCGTCTTATTCTCCATCACTAGGGTAATATAGTCCCCCACAAGCCTATACAACCCCATAGATCAGAACTGGATGACGGAAAGTGTGTGCCAAAAGTATTGCCACTTAGGCCACCGCCCCGCCTCTCCCAGGCATGACCCCACCTAAAAAAGAGCTTGGCACGGGACACCTTTCCTGTATTCCCCTTCTCAATAACTGTTGTACAAGCCATGCCCCAGGTCCCCCAGGTAGAATCTCGAAGTAGTTTCTCTAAACCGGACGCACCAAAGCCCTTAAACCCCCAAACCCTTAAATCCTATACCTTTGGCCCCTATACATCCTAGACCGTATAACACCTCAGCCTTGAGCCCAAGATCTGCTAGAGGCCGGGCTTCTGGGAAAGAGCGCTGACCCATTCATGACGGATGAGTCGGAGGGTCCAACAAGGCAGCTGAAGAAGTCTTTCGGGCTTCAGGGTTTGGGGTGTGGGGATGTTAGGGAAGGGTGGGGTCTGAAATTTTCTGGTCCGTTTCTTGAGTTTCTTGAGGCAGCACATGGGGTGAGGAGAGACTCTCACGGGAAATAGACATTGAACCCGACACAGGATTGCTCAGAAGGACTGAGGCCGTCATAGGGCGCTTCTTAGCATTCCATGCTAATTCAGGATTGGCAATCCAATCCATTCCTATGCAAATGCCATGAGGCCCTTATACTGTTGGAGGAAATCTTGCACCACTCAGAGGAGCTCAACTACTCTACTTCCATGGACTTAAAGGACCTGAGGTGGTGCAGGATTGAGTCCGCCAACAGTCAAACCTTGAAAAAGGTGTCGTGTCCATTCTCGATTCCATTATCTTGATATAATCCCCCTATACCTATGTAACCCCTATATTCCTATAAATCTCTATAACCACAACATAGTAGCGAGGTGCGACCTCCCCTGGACTTTGCGTGCCGGCGAGGAGGCTACGATCTTGACGGAGCCTCGCCCGCCTTGTTTACAAGGGATAGGGTTTAGGGTTGGGGCTTCGAATTTCATATTCCTGTGGGAATCTCCCAAGACTTGTTTTGTATAGTTCTTGCGTACAGGATGACGGATAAGTGATCCTGTCATGCTGCCACGCCACATGCAAAAGACTTTGATACTTCGAGACTACATGTAGGAAAGGCCAGCGGAAGACGGCCCGCCTCTGAACTATCACCATGTATGGGGCTGACCTTGGCTTAAAAAAGGGGCCAGGCTAAGGGGCTTAGGGCCTGAGAGTTGGCAACAGGTTTGTTCTGGCAATTTGGGGTTTGAGTTTAATGGGGTGAAATCCTAAACCTGAAGAGTCAGAGACAGGGCCTGGGGTTGGGACATTAAGCTCAGAACTGTAGGCTGAGATGGGCAAAGAAACCACAATGAGGGCCATAAGGAATTCATACGACCTGGGGCCAAGTGTGGGTAATTCATGTAGAAGCCCGAGAAAACGAGCTCGCATTTTTTTATAGTGGTTTGTGTCAAGACACACTCCGAAATCCTATTGAACCTCTTTTGGCCCTGCGTTATTCGCAGCAATATTTGAGGGGTGCAACTCAGTAGGGATGCAAACTTGGGCAACTAAAAGCGCAGCGAGATATTTTTTCGTCATTCAGTATAATTTGATAATATTGGATTATAGCGGGATAGATTGGGATAATGGAAAAACAATGGAAACTACGATGCAGGTGTTTCATGACGTACATGTAACATTCGAGAGGCCAAGGCTTCACATAGCTCAATGCAGGGGGGTTAGGGTTCAGGGTTTAGACTGGGAGCCCGAGATAGGCTTTTCAGAAAGAATCCTATTGCAGGAATACAGTGCTCTGTGGTCATTCCAGAAGTTTGGTGCAGGCATGAGGTCTGTGTTAGCCTGCCTATGAGGGCTTTTTTTTTCCAGGAATTTTGGGCGACAATGGCTGGGCCTAATCAACAACGTCAAACTGAGTGCGTTGATTCTAGGCTTATCCTTGGTTTATCCCCTAGCCGCGTCCCAAGCGCACAGCAGCAAGGACGTCTTTAGCGAGTGGGTCTCGCTGGACCACAATGGCAACCTCTACTACACAGACCAAGATCGCAAATCTGTGAACAAGATTGAGGCTCGCCAGTTGTTCGTGCATGTTGAGCTGTAGGCTTCTGACCATGAGTCAGCAGATGCGGGCGGGGCATCGCAAGGGGAGACTGCACCCAGTCCTAAGACTTCAGTTCCAACACTTGCATGAAACGCCAAGGGCACTCACAGGCTCAGGTAGCAAAAGCATAGTGTTTTTGTGTTAGAGCTTCGCTGCATCGCACCTTTTTTGGCCGGAGTATGTTCTCAGGCATGTTATGTGCCGGCGTCCAGGGGATTTTTTTTTATACTATCGTTTAGCAGGTAACATATAGGTAACAACTATGCGCACACGGCTCTTGTGATTTTTAAGCCCCGACATAGAATCCCGACAACCCGTATGACAGCCCTGTGTTCCTTTTATGTTACACGTTCTTTTCCATTGGGGTCTGCATTATTTGTGTTTTCTGGGCCGTACATTAAACGCCAGGTCCAAGCCCTAAAGCCTAAATGACATGGCAGCTTCCGCTTGCGTTTCCATCATTCGATGTATCCCCTATCTGGCAGTTGATCCAAGTCTCTGTTCCTCAAAAGGCCATTATGGATAACATGTTCTCCTAAACCCTAAACCCTATAGCATATTGTCATATAGTAGTTTCCATGTTCTTTTCCATTATCCTAATATAACCCAAAGATTCTATCTATACCCTAAACCCTAAGATATATTTTACCTACAGACCCACAGGCTCCCTAAGTAGTTACCCTATAAATGAAGCTCAGATGAATCCTCATGCTTCATAATCCCTATAAACCAGCTTCCATGTCATGTGCCCTTTCTTTTTCCATTAAAATCTTCATTATTGGGATAATATCCCTAAACCCTAATCTGACTGTGTAGAACCCTATTTAAATCCTTACATGACCCCATATAACCCTTACAGAACCGTATTTAAATCCTACCCCAGATGGGACGCAAAGCTGGCTGAAATGCCTGCATTTATCGGAGGCAAGTCTCCTCCTCAATTTAGTCCATGGTGAGGCAGGGCAAGCAGGGTTAGGTCCTGGGACTTATGGTGTTGGGCTTGGGGTGCTGGGGTTTGAGCATTGGAAGCCTAGGTTTGGGATCTAGGATTAAGGGCTTTATACAGGATTTGCTGAGCAAAGACCTGGACAGAGCTCAGACACATGGTGACTTGCAAAGAAGATCGCTCCAATGTGGGCTTACTTTTCAGGTTTGGAATTCTTGTGTCAATTAGCCCAAAACCTGAAACCCTGAGCCAAGGCTTAGGTTGGGGTTTTAGTATTAAAGATAAGGGCTTGTAGTCAAGTTAAAGATTATCAAGGGCATGGCGTCGGGTTGAAGGCTTAGGGACCAGAAGCCACAAAATGGTGGAATTTAGCTTGTATTTCCCTCTCAAGTAGCCTTACTTAGCTCCAACTAGCGTTACATGGCCCTAATTACGGGGGAGCCTTGGGGGTAGCATATGGCAGGAGAGGTAGCGGAGGACGACATGATCGTGTGATCCTTGTTGTAGCACATAATTAATCCCAGCATCAAAGGACCTAAACGATTAGTTCAGGATTCTACGTTGCGGCATGGTGCAATCTGCTTCCTGCTGCAGATTGTCACTGTTCTTTTGCGCCTGCGTGGACGGATTGCAAGCTTCATGTTTTTGTTGTTGGGTGGCGCCTCTCCCCAACCCGACAACGATCTTTTCTGCAGTCCTTCTGTAGTACAAGTGATTGGCTGCTGCTACTGCTAATGCTGGTACTACTGCTCCACTCCGACTACTTCTTCTTCGGCAACATCTAGAAGCAAGAACATGATTTCATCTTAGGAGGACCCCTCACCCTGTAATAGTAGTATAATAAGAATATAAGAGGACCCTAATATAATCCCTATTATCCCTTGTGTTCACTATTACTGGGTGGGGGGTCCACCTAAATCTCATCTTTTGACAGCCACCACCGCCCCAAACAATGACAGCAAGCCCGCGCAGCAACTTGAGCCACCCTGGGTCTACTCGGTGAGCTCCATGCATGTTCTCCGGGGGATAGAGTTTAGGGTTTAGGGTTTAGGGTTTAGAACTTAGGGTTTAGGGTTTAGAACTTAGGGTTGAGGGTTTGGGCTCCAAAACTTGGTTTTGGGGTTTCCTTTTGGCACTGACTTTATTGAAGAGGCTCACTTTGCTGCGTTTCGGTGGCCGCTTGAAGAGTTTCGTGCTAATAATGTATTAGGTCCGGTGGACCCCCCCCACCCTGCAACAGTGACCACAAGGGATAATAAGGACTATATTCGTGTCCTATTATATTCCTATTATACCGATATTACAGGGTGAGGGGTCCTCCTAAAACCTCAACCCGTAAACCCTAAGCCTTATAGTATTAAAGGGTGGGGAGTCCTCCTAACTAATGCGTGAGGACCCTCTTGAAAGGCAGACCGTTCCCAGTGAATCAGCCGCCAGGGGCCACAGCCCCACCTGAGAAAGAGGGGGTTCAGGGTCCAGGGCTTAGGGTTTAGGGTTTAGCGGATTTCCAGTTTAAAGTATCTGCCTCCCCAATTCTTAGGGAGGGGGTCTTATCAGAGAGGGTGCAAGTTCAGACCCCTGATCATAGTCCCTAAGTATGATACCCAATTCCCTCATTTCCTGCTAGGCACTGTGGAGTTGGCGTTGGGGTTTGTAGTGCGCAGCTGTGGATGAAATTGTGGATAGAGAAAAACTTGTCCCACCCTTTTAAATTTACACGCTGGGAATTGCAATATGGCGATTTTTTGAAGCAGATTGACCCAATGTATGCCGCAAGAATACTAGAATCCTTGTTATGGGGACTCCAAAGGGGCCCCACATTTTTTCAGATAGTGGAGATCTTAACAAACCCTAAGGCTTATTAAAGTGGTGCAAGATTTCCTCCATCCGCCGAAGGTCACACCTAGCGATGTCTCCCGACGCTCTGCCAGCCGCGTTGCCTCAGCGAAGCTTGCTCAGGATCGACAAATCTCCTGATACTACTACCTCCCCTTGTAGTAACGTTTTAAGAGCCCCACAAAAGGGTTGGTTTAGGGGGATGGAAGACAAAATGAAAACTAGTACAATTTATAGGCTTCAGATTGATACCCAACACATTCCACAGCCCTAACATGAAGCATTTCCCAAATCAGAGATTTTTTGTGCATGGGGAAGATTTTGTATAAGGGGTGGGGGTGTGTTATGTTTTGCACGAAAGGGTTACCTACCTTCTCTTCCTTGAGGGGGTGTTTTATATCAAAGGGGTTACGTACTTCCCTTCCCTAAGAATGACCCCCCCCTCCCCTAAGAATGACCCCTCCCCCAACCCTCTGAATTCTATCAATTCCCTCCGTTGTATAATGGCTTTCTTGGGTGTGTTCATATCTACCAGAGGTGCGTGTGGGGGGGTATGATTAGCGCATTAGTTTGGATACTGTCTCACCCTATAACAGTCCCCCATCATGCTGCAAGTGGTAGTCGTATACCTTTTCAGGGGTTCTACACATCACTGTTAGTTGTAGGGTGGGGTCCGTGAGACTAAGATTACGCACGAATTCTAGGGATCCACTTGCTCATTCTGTACGTGTGGCCGGGCCAGCTACGGACTGAAGTAGGGCCGGCTGGGGCCCTTGGGCGGTAATGTGGCTCACAGCCTTTTGATATTGGGCTTATTGGGAACCAGGAGTTTATACAATCCTTACAATATTCTTGACGTGTTCAGAGCCTCTATGCAGGCCCTACCTTTGTTCCCAGCTATCATACATATACAACAGCTCTACATATTGCTATTAGTACGACTATTGCTCATATTACGAAGTCCTTGCAGGAGGGCAAGGAAGCCATGCAGGTTGTGGACAAAGCTCGAGACCCTTT
The DNA here is from genome assembly GCA_905231905.1 of Symbiodinium pilosum. Lineage (NCBI taxonomy): Eukaryota > Dinophyceae > Suessiales > Symbiodiniaceae > Symbiodinium > Symbiodinium pilosum. The sequence goes on from CAJNIZ010045538.1 coordinate 47,263, forward strand.
TGCGATTTGCTTGAAATGATGGTTGATTTTGTTGACGCATCACATGGTCTTGTACAAGATTGGGGGGGGGTGCTATTTTGGGGGCCCAATAATGAGGATTGTAATATTTGAGGGTTTATATTGGGGTCCCTATTCAGGGAAACTACCCAATCCTGCACAGTGCATGGTTTCAGTACACTATACTACCATAATTCTCCAGGTATAAGATATTTGGGTTGATGCAGCATATTTAGTACCAACTCTAACTGTAAAGCAGAGATGATACAGATAACATGAAATCAGAGTGGCTATGGAGATGATATATTGCTGCAGCTTGAGAACGGTGAGTTTCAAGTTTAGACTGATGTGGCTGTCTTCCCGAACGCGATACCCAATCTCCACATTTCACTTGTCTGGAGTTCTCCAAGAAGCCGTCCTGGGAAGAGTCCCTTAGCTTCACCCGAGACGTCTGTACCATTGCGCTCTTTCTAGTATGCTAAGTTTTAGGCCCTGACTCGTGATAATAATGATGATTTGATGATGACGGGTATGACTTCGAGCCAGCACTCTCCTTGCAGGTCTACTCTACTGCTTGATCTTGAGCTAGACGGGCTTAGCTGAACGCTCGAAAGCTTTCCAGCTTAAATTAGGAATTCCACGTCTCTTTGCTCATCTCAGCCCTCTACACTCACGGCTTGCTTGCCCACATTCATAGAACTAAGATGAAACTATAGGCCCAACATAAACCGATGGCAACCCTCAACCCAAGCCAAGGCATTTGCTGCAGACTCCATGGAAAACCCTGCGGAAAGTTTGCAGGCAGGAGCCTCCAGCTGAAGGGCTAAGGATTTGGGGGTTTAGTTCCAGGACTCCGGAACCTGATCTTAGGGCTTTTAGGGTTTAGAGTTTTTTTGGTTTAGGGTTATAGGGTTTAGGGTTTTAGAGTTTTAGGATTTTTTTGGTTTAGGGTTAAGGGTTTTAGGGTTCAGAGTTCCCCAAAAGTTCTAGGCATTGATTTAGTATATATGTAGGCCCGGAAGTACGTATGCAGAAAGCCTTTTGGGCCCCAAGCTATTTGCTATGCAGGTGCCTACATTCCTTGGCGTAGGGCCATGACAGCTGGGAAGTGTAGCGGCGGGCATCCGGTTCCTGGTCTGGTTGAATTGCCTTTTCCAGAACTCCAGCTTAACTAATGTGCATGGGGCCTTTCCTGTGCCGTAAACATTGAAGATCGCGTGCGATCATGGGCGATCCGAGACAAACGTTCTTGTTGTTACACGGGGCAAGGTTTCTATATCACGGTTTTGTTGGTTGTGCATCATGAGTGTTCAAGGTGTCCCCCGGAGTCACATGCAAACATCTTGTGTTACTTGTGTCATTCTTGAGGAAATGCTCGTCTGGTACGTAGAACCAGCCTGGGCGTCCTACATTTTTGTCATCATTCGCTCCAAGGCACCAGCCCTGTACTGTACGGCTTCCCAAGCTTCGCCCTTGATTAAGTTTGCTTAGTGTTGGTTACGGTTAGGCCCAATTAAGGATGGTTGAGCAGAAGCCTTGGCAAATGCGTGATATCAAATGCCCTCACAACTTTGGGTGCCTGTAATGCGAATTGGGGATTTAATGTTTAATCCCTTGACTTCACGCGAAATGGCCAGCTTATGCAGCTTGTAATGTCCTGCAAGATTTCGTGCCTTACCAGTTGGCGGTTGGAGGCTTACAGGTTTGCCTTGACAATAAGCTTCGCAAGTTCAGAAGCCCTGAAATAGTCGCAGCCTCAACATGCAGACCTCCCACAAATGCAACAGCTTTGGCCCACAGTCCAATGAAAGCTATGACAGTTATGGGGTCCTTATTACATTGCTTAGGGTTACCAAAATCCTCTCATTACGCAAACAGAACAGAACTACTCCAGGCCGGTGTGGCCGGAGCTGCAGATGTCCTTGGCAGCGTGGCGAAGACGGCCACGGCATCCCAGCAGCATCCCAGAGCCAAGTTTGTAACTGCGGATGGTATTGGACGAATGCTTTTAGCGGGGTCATGCACAAAAACAGATGGCGACAGGGCCGGTGCTTGGGGAGTTGTGTTCCAGAGCTGCTTACTTTCGGTGTGTTCAAGATGTTGGAAGAGAAAAAATTAAGTTGAAGGGCAAAAACAGGTCCCGAATAGCTCGGTGTCAAGCAGGGTCCGGCTAGCAGCCATCATGGAGATGAAGACAAGCGGATGGTGCGGGCTGCCAGCTCTGAAGCTCCGGCCCTGTGGCAGCATGTTTTCAAGGACGGTGTGGACTGGGATGATGTGGACTGGCAGCCCGCGCCAAATGAGGATCATCAAAGGGGCCATCAAAGGCTCCCCAAGTACGCATTCGCAGGACCTCGCTCGTGCAGTCTGCAGATCTGGCATTGAATCGGCCACTTCATATATGTGCGGCTGGCTAAATTTCTGATTATCGCAGGGTGCCTTTCTGCAAAAAATCGTTTGCTGTATCAAAGTTTGAGGGCTTTGCTGTTGTGCTCCGATAAAACTTTCCGATAAAAATTTTATCAAGGTTGCACATGCCTGTGCATTTCTTTCAAAGCCAGTGTGCCCCTGCATGCACCAGGTACCTAGATGTACCACTATGCAGGGAAAGAAAATGGACAACAATTACTTGGAAGCTGGGTGTATATGTAGGGGATGGCCGCCAAGCTGAGGCTGAGGCCATGTTCTGTTTTGCATTGAAACCTAGGACCTTGTGCCAGACATGCCCTTGTCGACTGTCGGAGACACTGCCGTGCTGGAGCTTTTCCAGGTGCGATTCAAGGTGTGATGACATTGTTTCTTTGGGGGGTTCCCAGAAATCCCTAGAATAAGGATTGTAGTAGACTGGAGGTTAAATCGGGGTTCCCCTGTTGTTAGAGACCACCACGTGGTGCTACGGGTTAGTCACTTGTACAATCAAGCTACATCAGCAGATGAAACCAAGAAGTTAGTACTCGTTATAGTTACGACTGATTATTCTACACTGCTTTCTACCAACCTCGCTGGAAGAGGATGCTGTTATTCTTCCGCTCATGTCTTGGTACTCGTACCATAACATGCCGCCGGCCTTTGCTCTTTGACTGGCTCCAGTGACTTAGCACAAGAGAGACGTCGAGTCGTAGAAGCGCAGACGAAGCCCAACCATGGGCCAATTCGGCATGGAGGCCCACGTGGGCCTGGGCCCAAGCGTTTGAGCTTCAGTGAAGCAGAGGTGGGGTGTGGGGGTTAGAGTTAGACTTTGACATATGGTAGTTTCCCTAAATAGGAGAATCCCAATATAGACCCCCAAATACTATAGTTCTTATTATGGGGACCCCCAAAATGGTACCCCTAATTTTGGGAAACCCCCATATGGGCTCACATAATTAACAGCTGGGTAGGCCCCTGGGATATTTGATATTTTCCTTAATGGCTTTAATAGGGGACCCTATATACTAATATTTTTCAATGGGTTTTAGGGGCCAACCTAGACAGTTGTGGCTTTTCTTGGTCGGAGAGCCAAGAGGCTCAGAGCCTTTGTTTGTGTCTCATGGGTTCGGGCCAAAGCTGGGATGAAGGCATAGTAATAATAATAGTAATAGCAATAATGGTAATAGTAATAATAGTAATAATAGCAATAGCAATAATTGTAATAGCAATAATAGTAATAGTAATAAAAATAATTAGAATAATAACAATAATCGTAATAATAATATGCCAACGTAGTGCTCCTTGACTTAGCCCTTGCACTTGAAGGACGAGCATGGTATTTAGCCCTTGGTCCCCGTCATGAGAAGGGTTTTGCTCTCCTTTACGCTACCTGACGGGTGGTAGGTAGGGAATACGTCAATATACTCCCTGTATAATTCCTATATAACATATTGCCTTATTCCCAACTGACCCAAAGTAAGCTGCATGTGACCCTGTGTGCTTACAAGTTTGCCCCATTGCCTCTAACTCCGTGGCTGCTGTAGGTCGTGCAGAGAGGCGGTGAAGCCTAGCTACAAACCCGCAGGCCCTATACACCCCTGCATGAGTTATAGTCTAAACTCCTTAAAGGGGGCGGGGGGTCGTATAGGGACTGTTTTGGGTTATGAAGGGGGATGCTAGGAGTTTAGACCATAGCTCATATTGACTCTATGTGAACCCTGTACGTATGACCCACTTATCATTGTACTTTCAACCCAACTGTAGCCCCGGCATCCCTGAGCCAGCGAGCCCTAGGTTTAGGGTTCTGGGTTTAGGGCTACCCAGGCTTCTTCTTGAAGTTCATGGGCATTCTGTTCTTCGTCATGACGCTGCTTTGACTGAATCTACTGGTCAGGAATAGGTTTGAAATTGTTTCTTTGTTTTTGTTACCCTTAAGTCCTGTACAGTCCATATAACGCCATAAAACTCAGTTTTTGTAGGGCCCACCAAGCCTACCCTAGTGGTGGTGAGAAAGGGTTGGTCAGAGGAGATGAACGCTTTGGGAGAGTTGCGTTGCAATGTTTTGTTTGTCGTCGCGTGCTCAACGCTTTTGAGCGTTCTCCAAATCGTATTCAGCTGTGATGCTTTAGGTGGTAACATCCCTAAACATGAGGACTCCAAGATAGAGTCCCAAGCACTGGAATTCTTATGAAGGGGCCCTTCAGAACGGTGGAAAGCGATCTCGCAGTGAGCCCCTACATCTGGGTCGTTGTTGAATGTACATTCTTCTTTCTGTTATACTAAAGCCCAAGAAGGAGCCGCAAGGAACATAGAACTATGATTCATACTTGTCCCAATAGAGAACATTGTGCTACATCCACTCAGGAAAGTAAAGCCATAATTGTCTGCACAGGCCTAATCTGGAGACATAGTTAGAGCGACGCATGGATCCTGACTGGGTAGCACCTCGCTGTTACGTAGCACGGTCGGAGATTGTTTCGAACCAATACAAGACCGGGATTTGTGTGGTTTAGGATTTGGGATTTCAATTGTCAACTGATAGTAAGGGGACAACATCGGACCCTGACAAGGGTTGGGGCAACTAAAATCCCCGGATGAACATGAACTGAAATAGCGGCTCTCAATAAACAAAATTCGCTCGTCATCCGGTATTTGTCGAACTTCTTAGTCTACCCTGCTTCATCCAGTGGTAAACTTGGAGCTTCAGGTTAAGGTAAGGGCCGCTTTTGGCACTCTCTGCAGCTTTTTCCATAAATCCCGAGCCCTATGCGGCAATCAAGCCTGGAGAATTTTAAGCCTCATTCATGATTAAGATACCATTCGGTGCTATCGGCTATAGCTGCCTCATATTATGCCTCAGCCTATTTCAGTTAAAGAGGAAGACATATTGTGTAGGCCCGTGTACTCTGCTCACTGCAGGTTTGGGCAGATCGGCCAGATGGCCTACTGCTGGCTCATGACGCCCGGTATGCCATGAAGCGTTCCTTAAGTAGATAGAATATGGGTAATTTGGGGATCTTGTTGTAATCTACCCAAAGCCATATTGTACCTACTTAAGAAAAACTATAGCTTGTAGGAAGTTGAAGCTTCTACACCAAGTGCTTTTTTTGGAGTTAGACATGTACCCTCCCCCGCCCCCAAATATAGAAGCCTATTAGGCAGTATTGAGCTCCACATAGTCCTTAGTCCTTATTAGATCCTGAAACCCTGGGTACAATTTGCGGGGGTTGCATTGTAACTCCTAACTTTTGGTGATTAATAACTGCCGCAGATCCTCAGTCCTCAGCCGGGAGTTAATCAGCAATAACCCCTGCAGAATCCTGAACTGGGTAGGCCCCTGAGATATTTAATATTTTCCTTAATGGCTTTAATAGGGGACCCTATATACTAATATTTTTCAATGGGTTTTAGGGGCCAACCTGGAGAATCCTGAATAAGAACCTCCAGAATCCCCTCGTAATCCCAACATCTTCCTGTGGTCTTTTGGGGGGCTCTGCATTTTGAGAAACTCACAACCCTAAATCCAGATCCCAAACCCTAAACCCTAAACCCCGGTCCTTGCGTCGCAGTTCAGCTTACTGTGGATAGAAGGGAATTAAGGGAAAATACTATGTGAGCTATAGTCAAATTGCTGAAAGGGAGTTATAAAGGGATTATATAGGGGACTGTTAAGGGGGTTGGGATACTCGGAGTTTAGACTTTAGCTTATATAGTGATCATACCCCCTCATTCCCTTAACAACCAGTCAGTCAGGACAGGCGGGCTTCTTTACGTCGTCCTCAAATCCGGCCTGGGCTTTGATAACGACGACACGGTGGCACATGGGTTATGTAGAAGCCTAAAGAGGGGACCTGTGGCGAGGTTCCTGTTACAATACGGGTCTCCATGTAAATTTCCCCCTTTTAGGGGAACAGGAATTTAGGCCAAGGCCCAAAGAAGTACCTATTTTGATCGTCCTAGATTCGTTGTATAACTATAGGGTACCTCAAAGAGACCTCAACATGATATTGGCATTTACTCAGGCACCGAAATTTGAACTTTGTATGCTTAGGGCTTTGGAGGCCAAAGGTATTGGAGTTGACCCTGATAGACTTACCGTGCTTTGGGCTTGCTACAGAACTGCCGTTCAGTGTTCAGTCCTGAAGTCTTTAGGATTGAGGGCGTAGGGTTTAGGATCTACCTGTCCTTTCCAGAAACGGTTCCTCCAAAGTTGCAGATTACATGAATAGGAGGACTGTCATATAGACCCCCAGATATTATATTTGCCCTTACTATAGGGACGCCCCAAAAGGTACTTCTAGTTCTGGGAAACCCCCAAGTAGGCCTCCAAAATGATTGGGCCAAGTCCAGGGGGTCAGAGATATTCACAATTAACGTACCAGTATGGAATGGCGGTAAGTGAGGAGCAGGTAGGGAGATCTTCATAAGCAGAGAGAATCCAAGCTCATTCAGGGAGTGCAATGTGCATATAGTTTGATGTGGGACTTCATGGGCTGGTGACTTCTGCACACTACAGGATTCATGGCATGTATCACCAATCGCAATCGCTTCAGGAAAGTTTTGGATGCCTCAGGGGGCCTCCAAAAGCCCTGCCGCCATCTATGCACCCCAAACCTCACGCCTCCTGGCGGATCCCTTTCTGTTCATATGCTAGCTTCATGTGTTGTCGACTCCTCTATCTGCCTCTAGATACCTTCAGATAACCCCATATAACTCCTGTAGGAACCCTGCCCTAGGCTAGGTTGCTGTTAAGGAACTTCAATGAAGTTACTATAGTAAGGACACCCTATTGTCTACTATATACCCAAAGTATGGTAACTAAACTTAAGTTCCAAACAGCAACCCAGCAGGTGGCCATTCTAGCCGCGGTGGCTGGATTGCGTGCTATACCTTTCTTGTACCTCGGCCTTGGCAGTTTGGGATCTTTCTGGTCAGTGCCGTATACAGCTGAGCATCGGCCTGAATGTGCTTTAACGGTTTTCTGTAACTGGGGCTTTAGGCTTCCCACAGTCAGTGACAACTTAGGTGTGTCGGCTTGGGGCTGAGAGGATTTGGGTTTACAAAAGTTTGGAGGGGTGGAGATGTTCTTAGACAGCGTTCAAAGTTGAACGTCCGGGTTTACGGTCTGAATATAATGGAATATAAGGACCCTGGTAGGTATATTCCTATTATATACCTACTATATTCTTGGGGTTCCCAGTAGAGTCCCTTTATACATTGCACTGGCTTTGGCAATCTGAGGGTTTGCGGCTTTTCAGCTCTAACGGTTCACGGCGACTGCGCGCACAAGCTTCAATCCTGATATAGGCTATACACGATTATACCAAAAAATTACACGGAGGACCTTTGAGGCCCTTTCAATGAGTCTCTTGCAAACTAACATTGCACCTGGAAGGGGGCCTCATGTAGACTACTTGCCGTTTACAAGGGGGCTATATAGCGTTCCATGTTAGTTTGGGGAGGGTAGGTTCTTTCTACATCGGATATGCCTTTACCAGCACTCGTCAATGTTTGTCGCTCAGACCATCATCCCGAAAGGGTACTGCTGCAGAAGCCGCAGCACTGGAAACGCATGAAACCTTAAAGGCCAAACCCTGACACCCTGGCCCAACTTGACTTTAAGCTTTCACCCCACTTACCGCCCGGATTCCCTAAAGCAAGGTACAAGCGTCTCCTGACCCTTGTCGCCACCTATCCGCTGTCCTTGACCTTCAAGTTCGCCTCTAAGATCCTTCCGAAGTACACAATTGACGAGGCAGAGCCCACAGGGGTTGGGATGGTCAGGAGTTCTGGAAAACAAAGAACTTGACGGACGGATGGTATGTTTTGGGGCCGACTTCCTCTTATCCAACCTTGAGTTCCAGTAAATGGGTATTTCCAAGAATTTCAAGAGAAGAGATCGCTCCTCTGATTCAACGGAACGGGAGGAGCGTTTGCAAGTCTAAACATCGCAATCTCTTCATCAGAACCTGCAGGGAGTGACGGGGTCGAGCCTTGCTGCGGGCTGCTACATTGACACGCCATGCATGGAGTTCGGTGTTTGGGCACAGGCTGAATATACGAAGTCGGCTTGCAGCACCATACTTGTCATTTGACCTCAAGCATGGCATAGATGTAACGTAGCGGCCTAATTTCTTGGAGTAGTGGAGAGTCAAATGGACAATGACATCGAAACTGGGTTGATACGCAGTGTCTTAAGAAATGGCCTCTTCACATTGTTCAACTGTAGCTCTAACCACATGGCCGGGTTTTCATCATCTTCGACCAGAATTTGAATTTGTTTTCCTTCCTGACTCGTATCAATAAAGCTTGATATGAAGCCCCAAAACCTGGGGCAACAACCATGAGATGTCACTCCAGCAAAAACGACTGGAGTTCAAGCCCCAACATGTCCAAAGCTAACCCCTAAGCCTCCAAACCTCGGCTTTGCTGCCCAAGTAAGCCTTGCACTGCCCTATATTCTGGAGAGTTCAGGGGTGTAGGGTTTAGGGCTTCAAATCCTAGACCTGAAGCTTACACAAAAACAGCTCTAAACCTTTCAAGAACAGGATCTGTTCTTCTCCTGCGACGGTGCTTCGCCGGAGGTGGCTGAGCGCCGGCGGGCCTCTATGAAGGAGCCTCTTGGCAACTGTAGGGTGCCTAAGGTTTGCACTAGGATTTCTCCGACAGATCGTGGGGCCCCCTCTTAGGCTACCCCTGCGGGAATTCCAAACAAATTGCCGGAGTCCCTCGCCGATGTTCTATAGGTCTGTTCTTGAAAAGCTCGGATGCTGTGGGTTTGGTAGTGCCCCCTACACCATTCCCCCCAGATGTAGTCAAACAATACCCTTGAAACTGGCCCTATATAAGTGCTATGGGCCCGTATCCAAACTTTACTGCATGCATGTGGGAGCTCTCCAAGAACCTTGCAGAACACTGTTCTCAACACACGGGCTCAACACGTGAGATGAAGGTGGGTGGGCGAAAGGTTCCCCATTGTACGCTCCAGTATGTTGGGGCTTATTTCCTAAGCTCATCATGGGTTTCCTTACTCCTCCCCTCTGTACTACTCCCCCTAGTTTCCCCCTTGATGGCCAAGTTATCCCTAAGCAACCTTAATCACAGGGGGAACCGAGGGGGCGTAGTATAAAGAGGGGTAGTAGGGGAACCCATGAAGCCGTAAACCTGAACCCTAAAAATTCCTATACCCCCACATTCGTTTTCCTCTCCTCTTGAGCCCTCTGCCTAGTGACTTTCCACCCGTAACGAGGAGAAACAGACGATCAAAGCTCGAGTTAAAACAAGGGGTTTTCCCAAATTGGGGGTACTTTTGTTCCGTGGGGGTGGGGGGTCCCGATAATAAGGATTATAGTATTTGGGGGTTTATGTTGGGGTCCCTTATTTGTGGAAAGTAGCCGAACAGGAAGCTGAACTCTGACACCCGGGCTGAGAATTTCAGGATTAGGCATGCAGCCACCTAGCAGATACCATGGAGCGACACGGATGTGTGACTTGTTGAGCCTTCTGGAGCCGTGAGATGTTGGATGTGACTCTGCTCGAAGGATCACTGGTTTTGCTTTAGCGCCGTTCTCGCAAACATGTGTCGTCATCGGAAGAGCCAGCTAAGGCTCAGCGAGAAGTGGCAGCTCGCCTCTACAAGCAGCAGAAGTTTTCAAGCATAAGGGAATATCGGCCCCCCATCATAATCCCTATATGATATATTTCCCCATTTTTCCTCGTCATCCCCACTAAATTGAACTTGTTGCTATCAAAGCACTCTTGACAGCTTCAGGTGTTGTGGCTGCTCCGTCCTGTCCTGTAAAGCTCATCATTCTTTCCCTGGGATTTCTTGTGTATAGACATACATAGTACTCCATTGGGTCTAAAGTCTCTCTATATATAAATATATATGAATATATATATATTCATATGTATATATAAGTAAGTACCAATTTTGAGCTATTTGGAGCCTTCGGGCTTCTGTTTGCAGACGCGTGAGGAAGAAGAAGTACCCCAAGTGCCAGGAGCCTGCTCAAATTCATGTCTGCAGGCTAGGTAGGAACGGCGAGTGTGTGGATGATTGTTTCTCTCTAGGTCTTAGGGTTTAGGGTTAAGGCACATCGCTAAGGATAAGCCTCATTTCCTACATCAAGCAAGCATGAAAGCTCTGAGATCTGCAAAGTAGAAGGCGTGGCTGAAAGTTTCGCATCTTCTAGCATCATCTTCCATGCTTAGATCTGGAGAGAGTCTGAAAAACCCTAAATAGTAGTTTCCATTTTCTTTTCCATTATCTCAATATAACCCTTATATAACCCTAATATTACCCCAATGGGTAACTATACCCTTGAACTCAAGCGACACGCGATCCACTCCCGAGCCGGAATGGAGACAAGCTGTAGAGTTTAGCTACTGACCCCCTCAGAGTTCGACATTACTGCGTGCATGTACTTATTTACATAAGTATATATGTGTACATATGTTTCCAAAATTCTGGGGTTTAGCAACTGTCTGCAGTTGCGAGCAGTACCCACTGTTAAGACGGTACCTGTCATTTACCCAAGAACGGGCCTTGCCCGGGCTTCAGGGAAAAGTGTAGCTCAAGACTGATTGGTGGGTAACAAGGAATTTGCATATTAGAGGGACTGAGGTAGGGGCCCATTCTTGTATCCCCTGAGAAATTTGAAGTTTTTTCGCAGGATTCTGCCTGCCCCGCCCGACATAAACCACCTCCCCTCCAACCTCTTCATGTGTGAGGGGCTTACAAGACACGCAGCAGCAGGAAAAGCAGAGGTCCAAGCTGGATTATGGCACTTGTAACCCCATTGATACCTGCTCTACATGCTGCATGTTGCGCAGCACCCCAAACATGGACCCACACTCGACTAAGCCTCACCATTCCTAGCATTGTCAACATCTACGCCCTGCGCATGTACACCGTTTGTTTGTCCCTCACCCTGTGAACTTCCAAAATCTGTGCGCCTAACTTCCCCGAAAACCATAAAGTGGTTTTGAAAGACATAGCCTTACTTACCATTACCTATCTACCATGTTGAACCCCTCAAACCCTTTGTGAAGGGAGCATAGGTTTGACAACCTTGGAATTCGCTTAGCAGGAGTTCTCCTCTGAGTTGAAGAAGATGATCTCGGACCTCCGGTTCACCTCAGCAAGGTTGGAGATTCACCACTGTGGCTTTACAGGGCCTGTAGAGTTTAGGCTTTAGTGGTTTAGGGGCTTAGGGCTTCGTTTCTAGGTATTCTGGGCTGCTGCTAGGGAACTTAAATTGAGTTACCTCATGCAGAATCAACGGGAACATGAGAAAACTGGTCAGGGAATACCAACAGTTTAACGAGGCATGTTCATTACTAGGGACGGCAAGTACCACCACAGTTTGGGTTGCTGTGCAAAACTTTAACTAAGCCGCCCAAATAAGGAGACCTGCATATTTCTTGCACCATATTATGGCAACTTGACTCAAGTTCCTGAACTCAAGGGAGCCTGGATCCCTTTTCGGAGGCCTGATTGCTGAGGATTCTCTTGTTTCGGAACATGCAAGGTGAGCTTGATATTGAGAAGGCCCTTCTTCGCATGGGACTACCATGGGCCGCCCCAAGCCAATAAGGCCTAGTAAGGCTTAAGAAGCCCTAATAATCCGCAGTATTTCCTACTGAGGCCTTAGCTTGCGGGGACCCATAGTGGCCCCATGATCTTTGCTGAACCTCCAAAGTGCGCAGGGGAAAAGCTTCATAAGGTAGAGGGTTTAGGGTCTAGGGGTTTAGGGTTTAGAACGTCCTGCAGAATGAGGTTCTAGGCAGAGGGAAGGTGTGCATTCTCAGGCTAAACAGTTTTTTCAATGGAGTTTTGAGCAAGGGACCCAGTATAGGAATCACCAGAACCTGTTCAACCATCTTGAGAACCTGCCACATCATCTTGAAGCAGAAGCTTCAAGCCAAGTGCCATCTCTCCTTTCGGAGAAGTCGCCTGTGCGTCCTAAACCTTGAGCCCTAAACCCCATATTTTAGTGGCTGCTGGGTTCCCCAGCTGTTGAGACTCGGGTTTGGCTATGGTTCCCAATATGCCTTAGATCGTACCAGGCATCTTTAAACCATTTTAGGTATATTCCTTGATTAAAAGGAATATTGGGCTCTCTGGGCACAGGGCTTCAGCTAGGGTATCTGACTAGAGGGTTTGGTCTTCGTTGCAATGTTGCGGAGGGGTCCGCAATCAAGCGTCTTATCCATGTCAAAGATAGAGTGAGTATTCCATCTCTTGATGGAGCCCTGTTAAGAGCTTTGCCCAGAACCCATCACTTACACAGTGCTTAGACCCTTGCTCCGCGTTGCCCGTGAAGTGATTGAACGCCCGCAAACCTCTAAGCCACCGGCCTTGGTTTTTTTTTGCAATCCACGGATTCTTTCCGTTTCCGTGACTGTGAACGTAACCGTAAGCCCCTAACCCTTAAACTACAAGGTTCCTGAACATAATTTCTAATTTCTGTTACCAACAATCCTAATATTTAGCTGAAATCATAATTTCNNTTCCAAATCCCTTAGAGTAAACCCCGGGACTTACTGTGAGGTGTTTCCCGGCCTTCAACGGCGTGATGCAGAAGTACCTAGACCCCTCCATGGCCCTGGATCGCACCGAGGGTGTGGATGTGGTCGACCTGGATCAGAACCTCAGTCCTTCTAATTATACTAGGGTTTAGGGCTTAGCATGGTTTAGTGCCCTAAGAGCTGGAACAAGTACAAAAAGGTTCCAAAACCGTAGGCATGCTACCAGAACAGCATGAAGAATTTCAAAGACTGCAGCAGAAACGAGAGTAGCTGCAACGATGCCTGGAGACTTGAGCAGGCTTGCCATCCATCACTTTAGCGCTGCACCCAAGCCAACTACTGCCCATGCATATCTCAGAGCTTCTTGAAACAAGGCCTGCGTAAGCAACAGCAGAGAGCCCAGAATCCGCTTGCAATCAATGCCACCATGGGTGGGTCCATGAATTAAGGGCCCCAGAAGGGACCCTCTTTTCTTGAATCCCCCCCAAATACCTAGGGTCGTCAAGTTCCAGCACACAAGCATAGGTAAAGGAGAAACTCTGGTCCGCCTACATGCCCCAAATTCAGAATGCCAGGGCTGGGTAGGCCCCTGGAATATTTGATGCTTTCTCTGATGACTTTAATAGGGAACCTCCTAAACCCCTAAACCCCCCAAGCCCTATATATTAACATTTTTCAAAGGGAAAATTAGGGGCCAACTCAGACGGTGACACGGGCACCCAGAGAAAGCCACCCCCACAATTTGGAGCGCCCCTTACAGATTGCTCAGCCTCGGAAAGCCGCCAAGACATAATAATGGTACTCATAATAGTACTAATAGTAATCGTGATAATGGTAATAGTAATCTTGATAACTGCTGGGTAGGCCCCTGGGACATTTAGTATTTTTCCTTAATGGCTTTAATAGGGGACCCTATATACTAATATTTTTCAATGGGTTCTTTGGGGCCAACCTAGACTACAATAATAATAGTAATAGTAGTAATAATGGTAATAATAGCCCTCACTCCCAAACCAATCCATCCTACTCTAAGCGAATTTGTTGAAGCTAGGAATAGCTCCATGGACATCTCCGGATCTTATGGCGTCAACGTCTGTGGTTACGAGAAGTACAAGGACGACAAGTTGCTGTCGTTGCTTTTTGGTGCCTTGCAGTGCTAAGCTTTTCATAATGTTTCCTTATGGGTACTGAAGCTCCTTCAAGGCTGAAAGGTGCTCCACTGGACGTCATGGCTTATTTTGTATTTTCTCTTCAGTGTTCTGTTCTACTTGATTCTCGTAATAAATTACGTAACTAAATAATTAGTTGATCAACTAATTGATTAAATAATGAATTCATTCATTCATTACCCAAAGGGTTCATGATGTGCCTGTATACTCCTAAGAACCCCCGCGATTCCTTACCCGTGTGCAAACAGCTTCAGGACGCCAGAGAGCAAGCTCGGAAGACGCGCGTGATTCAGGGATTCGGGCTCGTGGTGTAGGGTCCAGGGTTCAGGGTTCAGAGTGTGCCCTGGATACCCAATCAATGAATACTTCGGAACTAACTATGAGTTCCGGGCAGCAAAGTGCCCCAAGCTGCTTGATGTATTACCCAAAGGGTCCATGTAGCTATATGGTATATACTTAGCCCTTACAGTAGGTATATGGGAACCCCTTTGGGCCCTAAGTATATACCATATACCTACATGGACCCTTTGGGTTAGTTGAACCAGAAGTGTGGCCTCCAACTTGCTTCCCATCCGAACCTCCTGAATAAGAGGACTATCAGGTTCCTTAGGGTTTAGGGTTTAGGTCATAAAAAGTACAAAAGGCGGAAAGTCAAGAAGACTCAGCTGTTTGCTTCGAGTGGGGTCTAGCGAACCGTGGTTGATGGCAAGGTTCTTCCACGGGCGTACACGGGTGAATGCAAAATCATTTCTACAAGCCTCATAACAGATGCTGGCATCGCAAGAGAAATGGGAAGTACCAAGCACACCCTATTCTTCCCAGGCGACCATGCAAGGGCAGGGGCGTTTGCAATACTAGTTTCCTCAGCATGCTTAATCTGCAGGACTTCATTGAGGCCGGATGGGCCAATGCCAAGAAGCAGGGCCCCTTGCCTTGACAGAACCCTAGGGATCCAAATGGGAGTTTCCCAAAATTAGGGGTACCTTATTGGGGGTCCCCATATTAAGGATTATAGTATTTTGGGGTGTATATTGGAGTACCTTAATTTTGGGAAACTACCAAATAGCCCAATGTAGGCAATATTCACAGACTTTAGGGCCCAATGTAGGTATTATTTGTGTACGTGGATCCCTAGGAGAACCCTTGGGTCAGGGATGCAGGCTTTAGGACATTTCTGCTTGAGCTGTTGCAAGCCTTCATTTTTTTCAATTTCTTCGTTCACTGACACTTTTAGATGCGAGCCGAGAGGGGCGCAGCCAGATTTTCAAGGCATTGCTAAAAGTTGTGTGCCCAACGTTCGTGAAGAGGCTTAAAATGAGCGGTTTATTTCAAGTTTGGGTGTGGGTGACTTCTCCTCGCACTTGGCAAGTTAAAACCTTACTCCCTGGTAGCTCGGCCATCCCGTGCAAGCTTCACATGCGGTTCGGTTTTATTATGTGCTTTTGTTGTGTGTGTGTGTGTGCGTGCCAGCAGGGGGTGGTTTAGAGGTACTAGGGGGTTTGCAGACGCTTGGCACCAACAAAGACCTTTCTGCTGTCCTGTGACATCAGCTCGGGACACGAAGCTGACGTACCTGCAACTCTTTTTTCTCGAGAAATTCGATACGCAACCAGTGTATATGGTGCCAACCGTGCTACGAGTGCCTGCTATAGCCTAGACGCTGCATACATGCAGTACGCATTCCTGACATGCAGTACATATTCACTTTTGTCTTGGTTCGTCAGTCTATTTCTAGCAAGCCGGCGCTGCAAGTTTTATCGCTCTTACTACCACTATCTTCTTACTTTCAGGCCACGGATTCGAGGTTGATCGATTGAACCTGCTCAGGGCGACAATCCCCTAACACGTGTGTATACAGGGTTCCTCTGGAATATACATATATATATATATGTAGGTGAGAGTGTGTGTATAAGGCGTCCAAGTTGTCCGCCGAATAATCAATAGCATGGATCAGACATTGAAAGCCAAGACAACAATCACGCAGCAGAGTGCAACTGGAAGTTGCCAGTTTAAGTGAGGCCTTTTCTTGGGATCCTTGGACAATGTTGTCCTGGACAACATTGCGCGCCTGCGCGCTCGGGCTGCAGTGAGCAAGCTTGTTGTCTTTGCATGCGGGCTTGCAAACGAACAAGAGAAAAACACAACTGCATTTCGACATTCCTTCAATGGAGGATTCCCGATAATGCCCGGGATTCACAAATTGATCGCATCTCCCAGGGTTTGGAAATATTAGTCAATGATGAGCGAAACCAAAATTCACGAATCATGTTAGTCATGACTGACATGCAGACCATGTCATCTCAATCCCTGTGGCACTGTGGAGTACTTGAAGTAGCTGACAGGTAGAGGTTAAGGTGCCCAAGGGGCTTGCGCTAGGATTGTCTCATCTTGGTTGTGCTTCGTTCTGAGTTTCGTTTCTAGGCCGACTCCCGCCCTCCGAGTGCGCACGTTCCAGGCAAGATCTCCGGTCAGGATGAGGTGTCGTTCCACATGTCTGGCACGGAGGCGCCGTGTACTGGGATTCTTGACATTTTGTTGGTATTTGATACGACTAGCTAGTTGACTCTGTGTGGGTCGTATTGCTGGTGTGGCTTGTGAAAGTCGTACTTCACCCTGTGCATATTCAGAGCTGCTGAGCCCATGTCGACTCAGCGTTTCGGCCTCAAGTTTTTTGTATCTTCACTGCTCGAGCCAGTGAGAGGCCTTTCATGATTGAATCACTCATGGAGCCCCCAAAAGAACTTGTGATGGGGACTCCCGAAGTTTGGGGAAACCCTCTTGCAAGCTGAATGTTGGATTGAGTCGCCGGTCGCTGACCTGGCCAGCTTGACGGCGAGTTTGATTTGGGCTCGCATGAGAAGGCTGTGATGTGCGCCGTGCGCGTAGCCCGCTTCAACACGAAGCTCCTTGACAGCAAGACCGTCCTGGAGCAGTGCTACGCTCAGTCAGATAAATGCCCAGATTTTGATCACTTTCGAGATGCTGGAGAACGTAGCAACCATGTAGGTTGAGTTAGCGTTTCATCACAGCCTAGCATGCCGCCCCGCACGGAACCCAAGCTTTCAAGAATACTCGGCAGGTGCATAGGCGATTAAAGGCAAGCATCCGAAGGCCAAAGCGCTAAAGCGCTAAAACAAATCTGCAAGGCCCCACCCAAGATCGGATGCGCTATGCATCCCCTGAATGCAGCTAAATCCGACTACTCCATTCGCAAGTGATTCCTGAGCATTTCTCAGATGACTTTCTGCAGAAAGCCTGCAGCGCATGACATGTTGCAATAAGTGTTTCCAAGGCCTTGCAACCACGAGTCATAGGGCCTAGCACAGAGGTCTGCAACATTAAAACTCAGAAGACATTGAATCAATACAGATTATCCCTAATGCCGAACGCCCTGGACAGCAACATGCAGAATATCCGTACACCCAAAAAACTTTGAAGCCCATAAAATCCGATAAATATCCTGCCTGTATTTCTCTTGAAGGGGGTACTTAAGAATATTCTCAACCCTCTAAAAGGAGGTACTTGAATATGTATACCTATAATCTCCTTATTCAGCCTCCAGATGTCCCCTTTATCCCTTGAAAGCCGACCTAAGAAGCTCAGGAAGCCTTTGGTGGTGACCTTCGGCGGAGCCTACCACGGATGGTGGGATGGCATGCAGCCTGTGGCTGGAAACGAACCTTGGCTTAGGATTTAGGGTTTAGGGTTTGAGTTTAGGGTTTAGGGTCGGGGTATATGGGATAATGGAAAAGAAAATAGAAATTACGATAATAGGGTATATACTAATTAAGGCTGTAGGGTTTGGGGGTAAGGATGGATTGCCTCTTTGGGGTTTAGCGAAGGTTTCAGATGCGTGGGGTTAGGGGAGTTTGGGGTTGTGGATTGTTCGGTTTAGGGAATTAGGGTTTCGTCAGCGGTTCTGAGGAGTGCAAGCTGGATGCAACAAGAAAGGGCTTGCCTTCAAGCCTAGATGTGGGAGGGAATTTCGAGGTCCAGGGTAGTCATATCAAGATATATCTTCTAGCTGGCTGTACTTACAATTCATTTCAACACAACACCTCGATTTTCTTATCATGGTGATGCTTGGGATTTATGTACAGTGCTTAGCAGGTTATAGTTGCCCTGAACCTCCAGACCTCCAAGGTGAAAAAGTTTCCACTGGAAGAGCCAATTGCAAGTCCTGGAAAATCTGCGCAACTTTTGCAACTATGACGAGCTAGACCCCTCAACTTTGAAGCAGAATAACCGAGCCTGGGAAAGGAACCTTACACCCCAAGACATGGAAGTGTAGGGAACCCCGGCACCCAATACGCACTAGCAGGAAACTGCTACGCCCCATGCCCTAAATTCTTTTAAGCATCCAATTCAGCCAAGGAGCGGCTCCCCCAGGATGTCCTGTGCTTGAAGGACATGAACAACTTGTCCTTGAAGGCTGGTTTGGTTTAGGTCATGCCACAGAGTGAGTAGAGCTCTTACATATCAAGTAGAGTATGGTTATTATAACCTTAGGGTTTAGGGTTTAGAGTTATTGTGGTAAAGACAAGTGCTACATAGCAGAGACTTGCCTCTTTGCTTTCAAAGACAGATTGCCTGTCAAACAGTGCAAGCACTTGGGAAAAGCCAAAAAAGCCAGGGCCTTATTCTCTTTAGCCTGCAGCCCCAGAACCTACAGCCTAAAGTCCACAGCCACAGTGCGGACTCCCTGAACCCTACTGGGTGGTTGTCAAAATTCTGGTCCTTTTTTGAGTACCCTAAATATTAGGTGCGGTATTATAATAGGGATCCAAAAAGGGAACATTATTTTGCCAACCACCCTATTCTCTAAACTGCATGGAGTCATCTGCGAAGGTGATCGAGCTCCGCGGCAGCGAGATTGCAGCAGTCCTAGTAAACCCTCTTCAGTGCTTCCACCTCAATCAGCTCCTGGGGTTGCAAGCACAGTTTAGGGTTTAGGAACTAGGGTTTAGGCTTTTTTTTGGGATCATTGTTGCACATGAGCTTTATCTGTCTTATGCTAGAACATGCTGACACCAGATGAGGAACATGAAGTTGTTCTTGCTTTCCAGTCAGGAACCAAGATGGGGTTGTGGGGTAGGGGTTCAGATCATTTAGGGTTCAGGGTCTTAGTCTTTCTGGTCCTTTCACAGTAAACTCATACGCTTTCTTATTTCTTTTCTGCGGTGATATAGAGATACTTGTCCGGTGTGCTGCGCCCGGTTCTGGATTGCTATAGGACTCTTTGTAAGGTCTAGGTTGAGGATATGCATGTCGGCTTTTGGGCTGCATTGAGGTTTTTGGCCTAGGGCTTAACCCAGAGAATAGCCGTGAATGAACGAAACAGTCCTGTATAACAAAGTTTTGGTCCGAACAGTAGCGGGTGTCCTTCAGAGATCTTCTCCAGCACAAGGAGAAGTATGTCTCACTGCATCACATGGCCGCTCGGGACTAGGTAGGGAACGCTCAAGTCATAGCCAAATTGGCAGGTTGTGACCTACGCAGCCTCAAGCAAATTATGCAATGGACTTCCTTGAGCCCTACACTGACACTTCAACCTGCTGATCCCTAAAGCGGCTAGATTAAACCCCGGGCCCTAAACTCTAATCCGTGAGAAAAAGAACAGCCACCAAGGTCTCCTCCGGGAGACGCAGTGTCTTGGCCGCACACTACCTGGAGTTTCATTGGTAGAAATAGTTAATGGTTTAGGGTTTGGAGGCTGGGAGATGCGTGGGTAATCATAAGTGAGGTTCCAAACAAAAAGCCATAGATATGAATGAAATTGAAGAACGGTGCTGATAGCACCAACTCTACAAATCCCAGTAACTTCCAAGCAGGACAACTCAGTTAGATCTATGGGTTCACTTAAATGCTGAGAGTCTTTGGACTAGTTAAAAGGGGTCGGCTCTGGGTGGTATGTCGTTTTGAAGCTTTATCGGTTCTGCTCGTGCCTGGACCAGGTTTTGCTACCATCGGTGATTTCCTTCAGCAAATTGATCCTGGTAGTCCTCAACAAAGGTGCTCTCCACCAACAACAGAAAGGTGGGGCCCACGCCAGGACTGACTGGCCAGCCGCGCAGCCTGCGCAAGGGTCTACACGCCTAGATTCTACTCGAGCCATTAGAGGTTTCCAAAAACATTTTGCACAGGAACATGCGGGTGTAAGGAGCTTGGCATTGTAAGATGAGCTTTGACTGTCATAGCGCGGGCAGCTGCTGAGAGGGTCTGAGTAATTGCCGTCATGCTTTGTTCCGCAATTTGTCTAGAGGCTGTCCTAGTGGCCGCCATCCAAGAACATTATTCTCGTTCTCGACTGCAAGTCCAGGTGAGGCCGGAAGTCCTATTGGCTCAAATTTCTTAACCTTCGCTTGGCCGCTCAGCTAGGAATGGTCCAGATGCTTTTTCGTCCGGTATGAAAGTTCTGTTCAAGGGAAGGATGTGATAATATTGATGCTCTCGTATGACGTGGTCCAGTATGTGCTAGGCGGACAAGCGTATTCAAAGGAATACGGGTCCACTTCATGTACCCCAACGCATCATACACGCACTCTAGGGCCCCCCCAAACACTCCAAGTTAGCCTCTAAGCTCCCACGTCCCGTTTCGATCTTGTCCACTTCCGACCCCTAAACCCTAAACCCTACTATCAACCCTAAACCAGGATACAAGGAGTGGCTCCACAAGTTGAAGGAGACATGCACCCGCGCAGGCGTTTGCCTGATTTTCGACGAGGCGCATCGGGGGTCCAGCTTCCCCTAAGGGTCCATGTACCCAATATTTAGGTACTTGGGATATTGGTAATAGTAATTATACTATAGGTTTTGGGTAAGTATATGATTATTGGGTACTTGGACCCTTAGGGTTCTACGGGTTTGGGATAGAGTCAGGCTGGATGCGAAAAGAGGGCTTAATAATCCTGGGCTTCTTGGACAGGGACAAAGTTTCGCCTTGGGCTCTGTTCAGGGAACGTGTGGTATGGTATGTGATGAGGTCTTAAATGCCATTTTGTTTAGCCGAGGGCCTTGAGTCTAAGAATCTTCACATCATTCGAAAAAACCTGGGTACTAGCACCCTAAACCCTAAAACCAACATGCACCACCTAGGATGCCGGGAGGGTCTCGGGCACATAGGTTGGTGGTGCAAGATGTCCCCCATCAAAGGCAGCATCAATCCCTTCCCCTGATACTTACCCTCCATCCCAGGTCATAAGAAATGTTCACCTTTTGACGGTAGTTCATGATAGGGATAGGTATGATTCGGGGCGGGGTATTGACAAGTCGTAAACCCTAGCTGAAAACCCTAGCTCTAAACAATGTATAAGTCTCTAGGCAAACGATAAGCCTGCAAGGGACCATTGATCCTACTATAGTCTCCGATGAGTTTTCCATTTTCTTGTTCGTTTGATGCTCCATAATTCGAGCAATAATCCTTATACAACCCTATAGGCCCTATAAGGCCGTGAATCAAAAACATTGGGTTTGTAACAGGCTTCGGCGGCCATTCTGCGACATAGGTTTGTAACAGAATCTAGGCTTGCGTGCGACAAGCACCTTTGCGACAAGGTTCTTTTGTAGGGCATACCTGCACCAATCATTCGCGACAAAGGTATGTAACAACAGGCCGCGACAAAGGGGTATGTAACTGGGGGTGGGCGGGGGCCCGCGACAAAACGGGGTGTTGATTCACAGCCATATGACCGTCGTCAGTGAAGGTCCACGTCCGAGGTCCATCTCCCCTGCTTCATGACGGACCTGGCACAAGCAAGGTATATGGAAACCCTCCGAAGCCCGCAGGACCCAATTGTGAAACCCTAGCCTTCGAAATGCTCTAGCCATCTCTAGCCTTTTTAGGTGATTTGTGTCATTTGTGTCCTGGCATACCTGCATACATATGCATACGTGCAGGCAGGTAATGATACCTGTGTGTGTTGGAGCGTGAGGGTACTTCTGTCACCCCGTTGTGTTGCAATAGTCTCTGCTCTCATGGGCACGACAAGAACTAATTAGAATGAGTATCATCTCTAGGGGCTTTTGCTCCCAGTGGTGCTGTATATGCTAGGAGGACCCCCCACCCTAAGACCTAAATAGTAGCTTCCATCTTCTTTTCCATTATCCCAATGTAACCCTTATATAACCCTATATCTATATACATATATATATATGCACACACCCATGGTCTTGCCGGGGCCTGGATTTTCAGATCCAGACGGCGTCATCAACGCAAAGCCAGCTCAAAGAGGCATAGCCTATGAGTTCCTTCCCGCCAAGCTACTTCCAAAGCGGGCGTATCCCAAGCGCTTGCGGGCGGGGAGCTGATAGAGGAAGCCAAAGCAAGTTTAAGTCCAGAGTCTGAATTTCTGAGTCAAAAGCCCGCAAAGCCAATCATACCTTGCGACTCGCATCGTGCGAGGTTAACTGGAGGGGAAAAACCTTCAACGTTTCCCCAAACCCGACCCCTCACTGTAAACCCCAAACCCTTAAATCTTTCGAGCATCAGGTCTATACTGGCTTCCGCCTCCACCCACGGGGGGCACAAGGGGCCTATGACGTCAAGGACTGTCCGCTACAGGTCTCAGTGGATGTATTCCCTTTTCTGGGGTGGCTGTTAAGGAACTTAAATCAAGTTGCCATATAGTAATTATTATGGTTTTCCCAAATACAGTAACTTAAACTAAGTTCCTTGAATCCTTAAATTCCCCCAGTTTCCAATCCATTTTCCGTGTTCTCTGCCATTTGATTCTCCATTATAGGGAGATAGGTTAAGTTCCTTAACAGCAACCCAGTTTTGCTATGGTTATCCCCCCCTCCCCCAATGCCTCAGTTCTCTGAGCTCCTCAATTGATCTGGGAGTATCTCAAAAAAAGGGAAGCTCTAAGAGACCTTGGGAATAAGTAGGTTTTTCAGAGAATTCTATCCTCTTTAGGATTCTCTAGGGCTCATACTAGAAGACCCCATATGGCCATAGTAGTGGCCCTTTCCCCATGTCTTTCCATCTGGTTCTGCACGGTTGGGCCTGCAATCCCTACTATGCATCGCGTGTGTATTCCTCATGTAAACCCTACACCCTTTATACTCCCTGTATATTAGGGGGACGCCTCACCCAGGAATAGTGACTATACAGGCGATATTAGGGATTATATTAGGGTCCTCATATTTTCCTATTATACCACTATTACAGGATGGGGGGTCCTCTTGACCTATTTATATATATATACACACACACACCCTAAATCCTAAACCCTAAACCCATATATATATATGTGTATATGAAAGCCAGCCGAACAGGCCGACATCGTTTGCTACGGGAAGCTGCTTGTCCGGAAACGTCAAAGCTGAGATTGCTGCATTTGCCCTTGAGTGGCTTCCAAACGGTAGGGTTTGGGGTTCCGGATGGTTTCAGGATTTGGGTGTGAAGAAATAGGTGTTATGATCATTGCGCATATACAGTCGCTGAATACAGTGGATCATAGGCTTAATACCCATAAACCCTCAACCCTACACCCTAATGGTAGCCAGCAAGCCCTTCTAGGGTGTTAGTTTTTGGGGGGCCCATGTACTGCGTGGGCCATAGTGGCGCCGTGAGTTGAGCCCTTCTATCCCTAAAGCCCTCAAGACTTGAGTGGTACTATTTCTGGTACTATTACTCTCAGTACTATTAATATTTCTAGTGTGGGACCGGACACGGTTCAGGGTTTAGGCTTTAGCTCGTTTCGCTCAAAGGAACTTGGAGCCAATGTCCGCTGAAGATCTACTTGGACGGTCAGAAAAACCTAGTAAGTAAGCTGGTAACCCTATAACCCGTCTAGTGACTCTAGTTATTCCCATGATGAACCTACTTACCAGGCCACCCCGGCCACCGAAGTAGAATAACGTGACATCCCACGCGGAAAGGGGGGGCGGCTCGAACCCTCGAAGCCCTATAGTATGGTTTCCAAAAATTAGGGGTACCTTTTTTTGGGAGTGTTCTGTAATAAGGATTAGCATTTTTCGGTCTATATTGGGGTCACTTATTTAGGGAAACTGCCGTATGATGGTTTCCAAGAGAAAGGGCCCACACTTTAGACTTCGAAGCAGTACAATCTTCATCATAGGTGGCCGGGCAGATCTTTCAGGGCCGGAACAGTCGCTTCAACAAGCCCGACACCTCAAACCATCCCTAAACTTGTTTGGATAGAGGAGCTGGCTCTTATATGGGGATATTATATAGGGATACAGTTGTTATATTGAGATATGTGGAACAGAAAGGGATAGACTGGGTTTAGTGTCCTGTTCAATCACCATGATGGAGAAGCAAATGGACAAGACACTGGAAGATAAAATGGGGGATTAGGGCATGTAGGAGTTTTTAGGGATCAGCCATTTTTTCAGGTGTGACCTGTTTCTTGTAATGCCAAAGAGCGACTGTTTCCTTTCCAGGGCCATATGAAGCAAACTTAGAGTTTCGACATATTTGAAAATTACGGCACGATGGATGGACCCAAAGCCACATTATGTTTCTCCGAACTGTCCAGCACCTGCCAGAACTTGGCACCTCCAGCTGAGCTATTTCCACGGAACTCGCATCATGGAGATTTTTAAGCTGGAAACCCTGCTTCTGCAAAGTATAATCTGAAGCCCTCGGTCCACATCATTCTCCTCAGCCTCATGTTAAGCATCCTCACTTCAATGCAATTGTTCATCTAAGTATTCTACATGAGGCATGCAAAAGTGGGGAGATTCCAGAAACCAAGGACCTTGGGTGGTGGTCTGCCCATTGGCGTCGTGTGCGGGCCGAAGGACCTTATGGCACGAGGTGATGCCAAGAAGGCCTAAAGCCTAAGCCTGGGACATTGTTCAGGAACCTCACCGGGGCATATGCCAGAGCCATGGTGGTTTAGACCTACTACCTCACTGCCCACCCGATTGAAGGAGAGATACCAAGCAGTGAGGTCCGTAAAGCGAATTGCATGTGTTCTGGAATGTTTTAAATAAACCTGTTTTGTGTGGGTGGGTGGGTGTTTTACTTCCTCTTTCATCCCGTTGGTACATTTTGTTGTCCAAAAGAAATTATCACATGACCTTCAAGCATGGCTACTCAATACTGCTACAACAAGAACTATTTGGATGCAATCTTCTTCCTTCTCTTTGGCGATTCTGATTTTGGCAGATCGCCATGCTCTGATAAAAGTCATTCACACAGCATAGCCTGCAAGCATACGATAAGTAACCTGCCTCTGACTTAAGCCCAGTAGACCTGAAAGCCTTCTGGGGTCGTCACAGAGTGTGGTAGTTTTGGTCGCGTCTCATCGCGGCAAGCTTCGTGTTCTGTGGCTGGGGGATGGCAAGATCTCAGCCACAGCCTGAGGTTTGTAAAATGGCAGTTTTCAGAATTGTCCTTGTGCTGGGCCTTGCCAGAGCCAGAAATTCTCAATCTCTGACCCCTAAACCTGCAACCCTTGATCCCTGAACCAGAGGCAGCGCGTATTAACTACGTCATCGGCACCTTTGCCGGCCATCCGTTCGTGATGGCGTGCATGATCCTCGGCAGTGAAAAGGTTCTGTGGTGCGATTGGAAGTTTTGGGGCAAGAATGCTAGTTCGTTGGTTTTACAGTTTGGGGTTGCAGGAGAGCCTGGATGTATGCATACCGAAAGCAAATAAGGGCAACAAGATATGAGAGCAGTTGTGTCCGGCAGATAGCACCCGAAAGGCGCAAAGCGAACGCACTCGCATGCAAACCAGTGCAGAAGCATTGCATGTTTGATGGGGCCGTCGCGCTTCAGATCTTGTTCTCGTCTCTAACCCCTATAAAGCCCTAAGCCTCCGTTTCTCCTACAGAGCTTGACATGGTTATGAGTTGGGCGGTCCTGAGACGCATGAATCACCTCCTCTAATAATGAACCACCACACCCCCTAACCATAAACATTCGCCCAAGTACAGAAAGGTTCTATATTGCTGGGTGGTATGACAGAGGGTTGGGGGTTCATTCTTAGGGGAAGGGATTACTAGTGGGCCCGGATGCACTGTCCGTTCTCCTTTGTTGCCACTTCTAGTGCCTGCCAGGATCGCCCAAGTTATGACATTTACTATGGCGATTGCCAAAATTATCAGCCATACAGTTGCTGCTGCATATCCTCACCGCAATCAGCAATGCAACAACTGCTGCTACTTCAACACCCAATAGCATTGAGAAGAAAGACCGACTGCACCAGCAAGGGCGGCCATATAACTAGTTGAATTGACAGTACTGATGGCAGCAGCTGCGACAATGATGCGAAGACCACCAATGGAGGGATCACATAGAACTTTATCATGAACCAGGCTAGTGCAATTGACTAATCCTAGCCTGATTTTTTGGAGTATTGATATCCATGTTTCAGGCAGGTACGCTGCAGAACACAACTAGAAGCGACTACAGCTTTTATCCTGGTTCCGGCTTCTGCGCTGTCCTGCCCATACCCTAAACCCTGACCCTAGGAATGCCTTCCTCAAATGGCTTGACGAGCCTGCCACCGTGAAGCTCCCCGCCTTTGAGGTGTTTAGGATTTAGGGTCTAGGGTTTAGGGGTTTAGGATTTAGGATTGAGGTTTGAGAGTTTATGGCTGTAGGGCTTGGGAATGGGAATGGTCAGCTGGGGGCTTTGAGGGAATCATGAGTTCAAATGTGCAAAAGCTGATGCATTTGAATAAGTTCCTTTTTGCTTAAATGCCATAATATATGGAATGATACCATAGTACACGATATTCTACCATAATCTAGTCTCCCCGACTTTGCTATGAAAGCTGGATCTGACAGCTTGTCACGCTTTCTTGTTTGGGTGTTGCCTTGCGTGAAAAGCGGAGATGACGAACTGTTCAAATCGTACCCTAGGGATCCAAATAGCCCAATGTAGGCAATATTCGCAGACTGTAGGGCCCAATGTAGGTATTATTAGTGTACTTGGATCCCTAGGGATAGTTGGAGGAAACCTGGCCCTTTCCCGACCTTGCACCATAGTCTCTAGCAACCTTGACAAATCATCCCCACTTGAAAAGGTTTTCGGGCCTTTCCTACATTACGCACCAACAAAAGGGACGGTCTCAAGCTTGGAAGACTGGTTCCTTCCAAGACGAGAGCGGCGTTTCATCCCTACCATTTATCGTATGTTCCCTTCATGTTCTGTTCCGGAATTCACTCTCCATCGTGCCTTCGCCCGCATTTTCAAGCCCAAGCCGCTTCCCGAACCCCACCAATCAGACCATGACCATGATGGCACGGGCATCTTTGGTCATGCTCCTCGTCCAGCAATGCCTGGGAAAGGAGCCATCGAACGCCTCTGACACCGAGTGCCTACTTCAAAAGAGGCACGACTTCGAAGAAGACGGTGCTTTGAGTGGCCTGGCCCTTTCGGACTCGATCATGAAATTTGCCGATTCCCTGCAGCCTGGTGCCACCCAGGACCTCCTCCGCTCCTTCCGCATCTGCGGCCGCTGCAAGCAATGGCGGCGCTTTGGCGAAAAGAGGGATGGTGGTTACTTGTCGTGCGTCGACCACATGGAATCTCAAGACATCCGTGCTGCATACTCCATGGGCATTGAACACCACGACCTCTGGTCCCTGGACATCCATGACAACTTCGGGGTCCCCATCTTCCAGTACGACTGCACCGTGGATGAGCCTGCTGCAGTTTGCGACGAGTGCAAGTTCTTCCGGGCCTGCCTGCAAGGTGAAAATGGCAAAGGGGGCTTCCCAGACAAGCCAGCCTGGACCCTGAAGCAGGCGATTGTCAGGTCCGGCAAAGACAAGCTGCCCGATCGTAGTCTTCTTATGAAGATTGACATCGAGGGTGCCGAGTGGCCTACGCTTGGCACTGCAAGCAAGGAGACATTGTCAAAGTTCCGGCAGCTGCTGATCGAGTTTCATGACCTGAGCGATGAGAAGCGTCACACTGAATTCTTGCGGACCATGCAGAACCTGCAGGGGGCCGGCTTCAAGGTTTTGCACCTGCACGGCAACGACTTCAGTGGCAACTACAAGAAGGGCAAGTACTCAATCCCTGATGTCATCGAGGTCTCCATGGATGCAAGTGCTCAGGAGATGTCCACATGCGTCTCCCGCGAGACACGTCTTCCGTTGGATGCCAAGAACAGGAAGAGGATGCCAAAAGGCAAGAAGGAATTGCCAAAGGCACAGCTCCCGACCCTGTGAGACTTCGGTCATGGCGCTTCTACATTTTTGCTCTAAGGCCATCTGCGAAACGCTGTCATGGCCAGGCGGAGCGGCAGCATACAATTTTGGAGGCGGCTGCTTGTCCTTAAAGGCAAGTGGCTGTACTTTAGGTTGAGCTTGAAGACCTTCAACTCAATTTCTCCTTTGACCCTGCAGACTATCAAGGCTGCTAGTAGGACAATCCCTGTGGGATCCGCACTGAGAAATGAGTGCCAGCTTGAGCGATTGCAGCTTGAACTGTGTCCTCCTAGGTCCTGCTTGCGGTAGGTGAAGGCCGATGTTGCAACTTCCAGGCTTCTAATGCACAAGCCTGCTATACAACGTGCCAGTAGGAATCCTTTGTAACCATTATACAGTTATAGTGTCACAGACCTAGAACCCTATCCTAATCAGATAGGTTGATTCATACATCTAATCCCTGCAAGCCCTAATGTTAACCCAGCTTCTAGGAACTGAATCATCTTCGCTCAGGTCCTATGATGAGATGCACGCGAACATTGACGCCTTCATCAAGGCTCGAGCAGAGCCTAACCTTGAGGGTTTAGGGTTCTGGGTAGGCCCCTGGGATATTTAATATTTTCCCTAGTGGCTTGAATGAGGGACCCGATATACTAATATTGTTCAAAGGATTTTAGGGGCCAACCCAGGGTTTAGGGTTCAATTTGA
>CAJNIZ010045538.1:106028-119222 GCA_905231905.1 Symbiodinium pilosum
GATAACCAATACACAAAAAACGATAAGGTTTACAATTCCAGAAGTATTAGACAGTTTCCCTGTAAAACGATAACCAATAAAAAATAACGATAAGGTTAAAAATAGGATAGGAAGAGTGGCCAGGGGGTTTTCACACGAGCTCAATTGAAGATCAGCAGTGAAACTTCGGTCCCGTGGAATGCTGCAAAAAAGGCTCCCTTCTATGAGGATTCCCAAGACAGAGACAGCTTCGATCAATTGTGTAGGGTTTCTGTGCAGAAGCTATCAAAAAGCTGTGCTGCGTCAAGTTTCCTCTTGGACCTGCTCCAAAGTTGAAAGCTTGTACCCGTTTGCCATCCACATGTTCATCATGTGGTTGTAGCCCTTCCTACGAAGCACAGAAATTGCAGACCAAGGAACCAGCATAGAATGGCTGCGTCCCCTCCCGCGAGCTTTTGGTTGCTTGGCGTCTGCAGGAAGCATAGGCATAGCTCTCTCGAGCACACTATGCGCGTATGTGCTCTTATTTGTTTATCACCGGTTGCCGTGCGCGTGCAAATGATGTGCTAACACAAGTCAGGGGCTGTTCAGGCTTGTAAGTGAATTAGATGATGGCGTGTTTTCAGCTTCCAGCTTCCGTAAACTTAAGTTGCCAGCTCCGACTGGGTCGCTCCTGAAATTGTTCTTGAACTACAACCCAATAAGAAGTAAACGTCGCAGTGCTTTTGAAAAGTATCCCACAGGAACCAGAAGCCCTAAACCTTGCTAGACCCTACCAACCTTCAGTGTCCATTTCGCGTTACATTTGATTCTCCACTCTCTCCCCTCCAAGAATGGGCCCTGCCTAAGGAACACGCTCTTCGCTTATTGTGTCTTGGTCACCACGATTTTCCTAATCGTGATTTGCGCCGTGGTCCTTCTCTTTTACTGCAGGACGGGTAGGGTTCAGCAAGTAGCACTGGATCTATATCTGTATATATACAGAGGTGTTTCAAGAACAAAGGTTTTTTGTTCCTGTATATCCCATACGGTTATGAAGACCCTCAGATTGGGCCCTGCATTTCTGGAAACCCGCACAGATGAGGATGCCGCGTCTGCTCATGTGTAACACTTGCAATCTTGCACGTTTCTGTGACATAGCGTAGCTAGCAGAGGTTCAGTATAATCCTTAATTATGTACAGACCAAGTGATGTCTATTCATGTAGTTCAAAGACATGCACCGATGGAGGGTCACCAGGCGCAGTGGGACATGGATTTGTGAGGGACCTTATTTCAGACATGCACCCACAAGTCAGGGCTCCATTGGCCTGACACATGCTAGTGAATGCCAGGGGCTCTGAACCTGCATGCCGTCGTGTTGGACAAGCCTTTCTGCAGCTTCTGTAAAGGGTGCTTGCGGTACATAGCCCGAGCCCCAAACCCTAAACCCCTACATAACCCCTAATGATGGGGGCAGTATCCCTATATCCCCATAATTAGAATGAATAATTGGCAGAAAGCCCAAAGCCGTTCAGTCTCCAAAGTGGTGGACATGAACCGTTCCTCCCAGTCAGAATGTGTCAAAGTGAAAGACACCCTCCACCAGTTAACATGGCCTAGTGGCCATGCCTCAACTGCTTTGGGGAATGCGTGGGACAGCGTTTCTACGAAAGAATCTTCAAACCTAAACGTTTCAAAGAAGATAGCAGATGTAGCCAACAGGCCAGAATTGCGCAACCACAGTGTCACCCGCGGCATCATCCGCCGGATAAACCGCCTCGAGGCACGCAGGGTGTTAGATAGGTGTCAGGTGCGTGGGCGCGCTGACGTTTTGGGGTTTTGTGGAGCTAGCAAAGGTTTCCAGGACGAGGTCTACTTCAGGCAGCATGTAGTAGGTCCATCCTTTCACCCACGGAAGTACATCCGGAAAGGTTTTTCATGAAGGTCGGACCATTTCAGTGTGGCGAGGCTTCAGAAAACCAGTAATTAAGCCCCCATGGAATTCCACACTCAGACATTCGAAGCCCTGAGCCTATATCTCCAACCTGCATAATCCCCCCCCCTTTATATTAACCCCCCCATCCCCCCGCCTTATATTAAAGAATCCCATCATATGGTATACCATAGGGGAGCAACCCTAAACCCTAAACACTCGGGGGGAGGGGATAATGAATTTTTGGCAGCCAGGAACGCGTCCTCAACTGGCTGACAGAGCGCGGCTTGTACCTTGGACTGCTTTGGAATGTGGAAGATCCAAGCCAAAGGTTGCCCTAGGGTTTAGGGTTTAGGGGTAGGAATAAGGTTATATAGTATATAGAGATTAGATTCCTTCATTTCCTAAAGAACCAGTCAGTCAAAGGTTGCCTCGCTTCCTCCGCAACCTGGGTTGCTGCTAAATTGCTTGAACCAAGTTAACATAATCAGGAAAACCTGTTATTCACTATATACGCATATTATGGTAATATCATTTAGGTTCCTTAACAGCAACCCAGCAACTTGTACAACATCCTGCCCCTGTGCCAGTAGGGGGTGCAGAGTAAATATAACCCATTCACAATTGTACTTACAATCCAGTAACAAGCGCCCCCGGTTCCCCTCCACGTTATACTTGGGTTATAACATGTTACTACTAAAGCTCATGACGAAGTTACCGCTACAAGCTGCCTTCAGCTGATAACCCAAACAGTGGCACTCAAGGTGGGCTGCCGACAACTCACGGCAGCGGCCACGTGTAAGCCCTGCTGAAGTACAGAAGCTGCGGAAGGAAACCTTTGAAACTTGGCTCAACTCATGAGAAGGGCGAGGGGGGCCCTTGTGGAAGGCCCTCTTTGTCAGGCTTTGTCCAAGCTTTCAGGCTTGAACCGGTTTCAGTTTCAGAGCTTCGTCGTGAGGTGTCTGTGCTTTTAGGTGTCTGCGCAGAGGATGTGTTTTCCAACATGTCCTGCAATCAGCTATACGTCTGCATACGACTCAGAAGCTGCAAAGCCAATGTTCGTGGAATGAATCTCCATGCGGCGCCACCTCGTGGATCCCCATATTAAGGATTATAGTACATTGGGGTTCACATTGGGACCCCCGTTTCTGGTTCTCTGTAGTAGTCCCTTTATACGCCATCCTTGCTCGCGTTCAAAAACCTCCACGCCTTCAACTTCTATGTGGGACGTAGTCAAGACAGGTCCCATCTGAGGGTTCCTACTGGTTCCTACTGCAATGCGGGCCCTAACAAATTGTAAGGGTGCCCAGAAAGCATTAAAAACACACACACACACAATTTTGACAACCTCCCCAGCTGGGTTCACCGTTCATGCTGGCATTCTAAAGGGAGGCTGGGATGCGATGGCTACAGTCCTGAATCCTCGGGTTTAGGGTTCAGGGTGTAACGCTAAAAACCCACCTACCCCCCACCATGAAATATTCCTTGTATAATATAACGTCTAGGTTGGGAACAGGCTGCATACGGGGTGTTTGATATTACACGAGAGGGTGTTTAAGCCCTTAATCTTCGAGGGATTTCAGGTAGATACCGCACACAAGGGTAGATGTACGTAACCCTTGTATATTTCCTAGCCTCCCCATATAAGCCTTTTATGCATTCTGTAAGGGTGCCCACCTGGTAACGCACCGCTCGAGAATTCCCCTGAGCATCCTTACCCTGAGTCAAGCCTTCCTCCAGCTTACCTTTAGTTAGCTGGCAATGAAGGAATGGAAAGGAAAACGGAAACTACTACACTGGGTTATATAGGGACTAGGATAAGAATCCATTCCTTCATTCCTAGGCTAGCCAACGGGAAGTCAGGTTAGTGAAGAGGAGCTCCACCGTTGGTCAGTGGCAGCTCTTAAAGAGGAGACATGAGCTGAGACAGCCTGTGGTTGCGGGTCCACGGGACCTATGTGCGAGCATAGAACCTTTAGGATGCAGAGTGGGGCTCAGTTTGCTTTTGTAGTAAGATTGTGGTATTCAGAACCTGGCAAGTATGGGTTCTCCTAACCCAACCCCCCATATTCCCCTTTATGTTTCCCCTTAATTAACATTAGTCAGCCCCTAGCTATATCCTTATATAATTTCAATTCAGGGGAGCCAAGGGGTAGCATAGGGGGCATCATAAAGAGCCTTGCTGCAGAACATTTCGTCATAAAGCTCACACGGAGGCTGCACTGAATGGCAGCGCACGAATACCCGGTGATAAGCGCTTGCAGCGAACACACATTGGCTGTAGGGTTCGCCTTCCTACCTGGCAACTAGTGCCTTTGCCATGAACCCTGTCCGGTTTAGGGTTGTTGGGTTTAGGGGTTCAAGGTTTAGGGTTTAAGGCCTTAGAAACCCAAAAGTCCTAAGCTCCATCTTGCAGGAGCTAAGCATACCATACGCTCAACCATAGGCAAAGTATTCGGAAACCTTAATCCCAAAACCAACACTCTGGTTTTGAGTGGGTCCTAAACCCCAAGACATCTCCAACCTCATGCCTAATAGGCCCTGAGCCTCCTGAGCCTCCTGAGCGCGCAGGATTGAAACCGTAACTAAACTAAACCCAACCTAAGCTACAAAGCTACAAGCCTAATGTAGACCCCTGGTTAATAAACCTGATCCCCTTAATAAGGATTATAATAGTGATCCCAATATTATGGCTCTTAAAAAGGACGGGGGGTTATCAATCGCAGGTCTACATTAGAGCCCTAAAGCCTAAACCCTGAATAGTAGTTTCCATTTTCTCTTCCATTACCCCAATATAACCCCAAAATTGAACCCTAAACCCAAAACCCTAAATTGTAGTTTCCATCTTCTTTTCCATTATCCCTATAACAACCCCTAATACATACCCTATAATACCATAGTAGTTTCCATTTTCTTTTCCATTATCCCTATATAATCTCAATATAACCCCAATATTGAACCCTAAACCCAAAACCCTAATGGCCCCTAAACCCTAAAACCCAAAACCCTAAACCCAAAACCCTAAACCCTAACCCACTAACCCTTGTGCGTAGGAGCTCCGCAGGCTCCAACGTCAGGCGGAATCTTGCTCTCCAAAGTCCACCGCTTCGCGGTTTCGGGTTTAGGTCATAGGGCTCTAGGCTGAAAGGCTGGTAAAGGGTTTTTTGGGGTTTAGATTTTCAGATTTTCAGTGCTTAGGCTTGGGGTTAGGCATCTTACTTGGAGATTTAGGGATAGTGATAGGGATACGTGGCTTACACAAGGCTGAGGAACTTGCGGCTGCACCGCGCAAAAGAGAGATAAGTATATGCAGTCTCCTACTGGAACATCTTTAGATGCTCATTCCCCTGCTTGTCTGCCATTATTCAGATAACCGGTCGGCAGCAAACATAGCTAGCAAGTGCATTCAACGTGTGACGCTTGCAGTAACTCTGTGCCCCGATGCCTGAAGTGATGAACGTGGTTTGCAAACTCTCACTCAAGCTGAAGGAGTGACACTTGCAAGGCGCACGCTACGATTTGATCTTTTGACTGAGACTATACTCTCCCTTCGGTTATAGTAACGTATACCTAGAAAGTAACTTCAAACACCCAAGAACAGTACTGACCTGAGGAGATGCACATGGGATTTGCGGGAGGCAGCGAGACACGGGAGTCTCGGACATGAATGATTCAGGTTTAGGGTTCAGTGTGCTTGGAATGTTGGGGCTCGGGGCCTCGAATAGGCTGGAAGCAAGAGAGCTTTGCAAGGGTGAAGAAACTGGAGCTGTGTCACATTGGCACCATCTTGTCGGACAAAGATGTTCTTGCAGTCTCTACATGACATGGCGCAATTATTCCAACAACTATCACAAGCCCTGCTAGGGGGTTCGGGGCATTGTTAATGCGATTATACGGCCCCCTAGGCCCGCAAAATGGTCATAATTGGGTTAGAAGAGCCAGTTGCTCTTGGTTTCGAATCACCTTGAACCTCCGAGTGTATGCTTATGCACATTACTTCAGCTTCGAAGTTGGGAGCCTCAAGGCTGGAACTTTAAACTCGAATCTTAGTTCCTAGCCATATGAGCCAGAATCTAAACGGCTTAAAAGGGGGCCTATATAAGGGATTATATAGGGGACTACTATAGGGGTTATTAAGGGGGACACTAGCAGTTTAGGCTATAGCCACATAAGCCTAGGTACCTTTAAAAGAGAGGGTGGAGGGCTTAAGCTTCCAACCATGGACCCCTACTTGTTTCCTGCGTCCTACTTATGGGCCGTAAAATGGGCTTATAGGGTGTTATGAGGCATATAACAGGTATATAAGTACCCCAGGATTACGAGCCCATACTAAGGGCCCATAGCCCCAACCTCAATCTCAAGGAGACACAGCTGCTGCTGAAAAGCGGCGCGGGAATCGAGAAAGCCGAGCTAGTGCAAGCTGCACCCTGACCTGTGATGCTATGGGTCTAGGGTGTCGGGTTTAGGGCTTTCAGTGTATGATCTTGTTTGAATACAGACTCAGAAGTAGAAGTGTGTGGAAGTATCCTTCATGGATCCATGTGTTCACTGCTGCTACATTTTGGTAGACCGACCAGTTATGTACAACAAAGTTTGGAGTGTATCGGGATATGCAATGTTTAGGACTAGCAAGCTGTTCGATGGTGCGGAAGAAGGGAAGGAAACACAACATGGAAACTACTATGTTATTGGGGAAATATGTATATATAATGTGTAAAATTAGGCTACTGGGATTCATCGCTCCCTTCCCTGCTGACAACCAGAAAGTAGGCCGTAAAAACTAACTGCTGGGCCTTGAACCCCTCTGGCATTTGGTGGCCTGCTTGGCCTGGCAACTGAGGTACTCAAAGCTCGAGGAGGCCTTTGGGAGTTCCGACAATTTAGAGGTCTCTTTGGGGTGTCCTTATGTTGCAATTCATAGGACTTTGGGTGCATAAACGCGGGCCCCTGCTCCTGTATTCTCAATACATCCCAAGTTCCTGAGGGCCCCCTGCTTTGCAAAAAGCCTACATGCCTGGGGAAGACTCAGGGTGTTCAGGGTAGGTGGCTTGCAGTTGGCTTGGGGAATCTAAGGAGGACGGAAAGGCCGGTATGAAGGGCTGTGACACAGCAAGCACCATAGCATACCTCACATCCCACAGTGACTTCCGGCCATCCCCTCAAAACATCCGCATTGGGCCATAGGGCAAAAGTACAACACGGCACGTCGCATTGATGCTCCGGATGTTTCGCAGCTGCCTTTTAACATAACTGGACGGGTTTTGGTCTGAGAAGCGCCTAGCCCTGAGGCCCCTCCCATAGTTGGGCAGACAACAACCCATGAAGCTACGCAGGGCGCAGAGCCAACATCCCCAAACCAGCAGCCCAAACCCTGAAGCCTCAACACAGTAACCCCAAAGTCCGCACCCAAGCCTGTGATCGTAAACCTGGATTTCTAAAGCCCTACATCCTAACCGCCAGCTCCTATAGCTGTAGACGTTAAATTCTGAAACCCCAACTCCCAAACCTGGACCCTTGAGCCTTCCAACAGGTGACTCTGGTATCAGTTGCGCAGTGCCTTGGCGGGGCATTCAAGATCGAAAGGGCCGAGAGAGTATCTCTCAAAATTGTAGGTCCTTGTTGGTCAGGCTTCCCATCTTATTGAGTTCCACGGGACTTGGGGCTGTAGACGACAACCGAAAAACACGGACCCAGAAGGCAGGGGATTGGACTCAGGATCAAGGTCCGTGGCCTGGTTTGTAGGGATGAGCCCAGGTAGCGCGTGGTGATAAACTGTAATGCCATTCCACAAGGTGTGCTTGGCGAACTACGAGAGTGGACCTGCCCTCAGTATCGCTCAGGAATAGCTGCTGTGTTGCAGAGACTGGTCTCTTGCGTAGCCCCAGCACTGCAGCTGAAACCACAGTGCCGAAGAAATTGTCCTTAAGTCTGAAGCCCTACTTTGAGGCACCCTAGAGTCAGGCAATGTAACATACCTTGCTGTAACAGTATTGGTTCCTAAACCCATGAGTCCCAAGATCCCACAAAGAAAATGTGCTGCCCGAGGAGATGAGCTGAGGGTGCTTCATTGCGGGCACCGATTTCACTGTGATTGCGTGGACCGATGGCTCACGCAACAGAGTAGAACCTGTCCACTGTGCAGCAAGCGCGTCTAGCTGAAAAGGTGCTTCTTGCAATGTTTGCATGGATTGGTTACCTGGCCCCAGCATAAATTTGGCCAGAGATTACTGACGCGGCTGGAACGTGAGAGTAGATGGGATCAAGTTAAGAACGTTAAGGCCGTTAAAGGCTGTGAGTTCAAGTGCCTCGTATGAACGGAATATGGTGTTTGATCCAGTAAGAGGGCTTCAAAACATATCATAGCCTATTGCAAGGCCGAGCTCAAAGCAGTCAGCTTTTAAGACAATGGCGCTTGCAGACCTCAACTGTATTCGACCACTTGCCGCTGGCAAGTCCGAAAACGTCACCACCAGAATCAACATGTCTTAACCCGCTCACGCATGACTGAAACAATTCCTGAGCTGTTTTTCTTTGCAGCTAAAGGTATTGGCCATAGCTTGGGTACTGCCCCCTCTCAGTATAAGTTGGATTCACAGTTATAATGAACGTATGTACAGACCTTCATATTACCCCTAACATTAAACGGTGGCTTTACGCAAGCCATAGCACCTGAGGCATGCATTCTGGCTTCACCGGAGATGAGTCGAGAGAGGTGACGGCGCTGTTGACTGACTGAAGCCGGAGCTTCTCAAAACAAATTGTGTGGAATGACCACATATCCCAAGAATGTAACATCAAATGGAAAAGGGGAATGGAGAAATGGAAGCTGGGATTACATAGGTGCTATGTAGGGGTTGTAATGTAGAAGCCTGAACACTTTCCCAGATCATCGTCCTAACTCTTTGGCAGCTTATAGTACACCTCAGAATCAGAATGATATTCGCAATCATGTAGACCCTCATGTGGTATCCACATACAGCACCAGGATCCGTTTAGTCTAGCCCTCTAAGTTTGGTCCACGCGCTAGCGCAAGGAGTCCCATGTTCGGGGCACACCTTTTAGTTTGGGGAGTCTGATCTTCAGAATCAGGGAGTTTTCCTTTGTACCCTCACGTTTGTACCCTTGAGTTTGGGTCCCTAAGCCACGGAATACACCCCTTAATAAGGACATTTGAGACCCGAAACCTAGGGTTACAAACATTAAGGGCGCAAACTTGAAGACTTTTACAGAAGCAGCCTTAGGTCTTGAACTCTGGTTCCTATTGGGGGGACACTCGGACAACAACCCATTGTCAGTGGGACTTAGTAAGTAGGTTAATAATGGGGATAACTGGGCTTACTATATGGGTTGTGGGACTTACTCAGTCTCCCTGACCCTCCAAGTAAGTAGGTACTTACCTTTGGTTAGCTAGGAATGAAAGAATGGATCCTTATAGTATTCACTATATAACCCATCATAGTAGTTTCCATTTTCTTCTCCATTCCTTCATTCCCAGCTAACCAAAGGTAAGGGTAAGGACTTCAAGGTTTGCAGTTCCAGCTCATCTGTTGGGTTTAAGTTTACAGTGCGTCTAGGGCTGTAGCGGACGGCTTGTGGGGTCTGCACAAGGCACATCCGAGAGGCCTGGTGCGCAAAAGCTCTTTAGCGGACCTGCTGCAAATTGGTAGCTTCCCAACATAGCCCCCATAGAATCCTGTCCAAGAACCCCAACAGTCCCCACATATCCTCAGGTGCCTAGGGGTACCGCCGTTTTGAGAGCCCCCCCCCGATCTCAAGCTGCCATACTTGAGTTCGGACAGTGCAAAATACCCTGAGCGAAACATATGCTTAAACATGGTTGCATCATGATTAGGGTCTCGTTTTGCTATATCGTGCAACAACCAACTGTAGATGAGAGCCTAGTCCATTCATGCAGAAGCAGCCCCCAACAAGGAGCTGTGAGCTCAGGGTAGCATTGAAAGGCCGTAGTCCCTCATATAAGAATTTTGCAGAGCTGCATGTTGCAGGCAGGGGGCGCTTCGCTCATCCCGCGCTGAACTCAGACCAGTGACAGGAGCTTCAGCTGTCACCATGAACAGTTAGCTGGCAGAAAGATAAGCTGCAACGTGCTGCAGCCATTAGCAGCTGTCAGCGGCAGCGGCCGAAATAGATTGAAACTGGACTGCTTTTTGCAAACACCGCCAATACTCAGTTCATTGCCATTTCCAAACGGATAGCGCAAATTGAAAGTGACGCCAAGCCAAGAAAGGGCACAAGGCCACTCAGTCACCGATATCTTCTACCAGGAATCTTCAAGATGTGATCCTCAACTACT
Source organism: Symbiodinium pilosum (assembly GCA_905231905.1). Lineage (NCBI taxonomy): Eukaryota > Dinophyceae > Suessiales > Symbiodiniaceae > Symbiodinium > Symbiodinium pilosum. Next base: position 116,235 of record CAJNIZ010045538.1, read on the forward strand.
CTGCTATTCCTAATCCTATTGGCAATTTCTGCCCAGGATTCCAGGGAACTTAGAGTTGACAGTGGCCCCCGGAATCCTCTTATCATCATGAAGTACCCTTGGGGTCCTCAAGGGCGCCCTGCGTGCTGAAACCCTGATGTGTCTGCCAAGGCCCAAACTGCCCGAAGCGCCGTCCCACTGCTCTGGGCACCAGCCACAGTTGAGAAGTATTTCTGATAGGGATGTGGGAGTTTCTCCAAATTATGCCTCTAGAGTCCTAATCAGGGGTGCCTTGTAATCCCTAGTGTCCCGAAGGGCACTCTATTTTGAGAAAACTCTCATAGGAGGGCTTCTGCGTATAGCAATGCAGATGTCCACACAGCGAGGTGATGATGTCCCCATTTTCCAGGTTCCTAAGAATCATTGAGAAGAATTTCGCTGCAAGGTATTTCCTTCTTTGCAAGCGAAGATATTGGCAGCCGGGTTTCAGAAAGACAGTTCGTTGAGTTGTTCTTTGCAACTTGCCGTATCTTCAGAACATTGAGTCTGGCAGTCAGGCGTGCAGTCATGGTCGCCCTTCTAAACCCAAATTTAGTAATAGTAGCACATGGAAATGAATATCCTCTAGTATGAATACCATGAATTATTCCTTGTGGTAGACCCGGCGCATGGGTTTAACTGCCAGCACCACCAAGCCTGCATCCCGCAGTATGCAGGGCCCAGACAGCAAAATCCATGTGAGCTTTTTCACAGAAATCCCTCCTCGCCGGGGTCGGTAAAATCGAGATTACACGCTCTAGCTTCTAAGGTGGGTCCTTATAGTTGATGACAAACGGCTGCGCGCGCAAAAGAAATCAGTGCTTGCCACAACTTACGACTTATACGACTTAGCATGGGAAGCCTCAATGCAGCCGCTTGAACCACTGCACTCCACATTGCTGTCCTCGCGAAACCTCTCTCTACCTCGGCCTGGCGGAAAAGGTATGGTCGTTGCTGTTTTGGCTCTTGCATGCTGCATGAACTGTTGCCCTTTGAGGGTTCTACAAGGGGCTCTGCATATGAGTTTGTCAAAGTCAACAACATGAAGCTCAGGGTCCGAAACCGTTGAGAAGCCCTAGATCAATTTGATTCTTGAGATCCTGGTAGCATCTCTTAAACTCTAAATGCCGCACATCCCCATCACACCCTTGCATGTGCAGTTGCTTTAGCAGCTTCATCGTGTATGAGCCTCCTCGTCACCAGCAGGCTGGCATGAGAGGGCTGTAAGGTATACCTGAAGATCAAGCCAACCAAGCCCCTCCACCCTAAACCCTATAGTAGTTTCCATTTTCCTTTCCATTGTTCCTGTACAACCCCTATGTGTAAGGGGTTCCCTAAGCCCTGGACCCAAAGGTGACCCATAAGCTTTGGAAATTCAAGACCAGGGATTCCAGACAAGCAAAGTAGAGTAAACTTATCAAAGCAGCGCGGTAAAGTTGGTATGGTCTTGCACAAATCTTGTTGAGAGGAGCTATCTCTTTTAATGCCGAACAAGGGAAGTAAGGTTATGAAGCAGAAATTTACATATTGTCCCCAAAAGGAACCCTAGAACAGCTTTACAGATCCCAAAGCCACCCTCCCCAACCCTAAACCCCAAAGCCACCCTCCCCAAACGCTGGGACGAAAGTGCCTGTACAGCTGGCACCAGCGAAGCTCATGGCATCCACCGCCGAGGAGGAAATGGCCGTTGACCTGGATTTGCCGGGCCTGTTATTCAGGGTTTAGGTTTTAGGGTTATCTAGGGTTTAAGGTTCAAACCCCCCCACCCACTCATAATGGAAAGCAGGAATACGGTAGGATCCCAGTATAAGCACCCGTATTTGGGTACCATCGGCGGGTGGGTTGTCCTTCTTAGGTCTCGTACCTTGAATGCTGCCCCCACGCTATCACAGTCACATAGAAGACTCTTGCTAGAAATATCATACCAAGGGGTCTTTTGCTAATCAACAGGTTTTGTTGTTGTAGGGGTACCGTAGGGAACTCTACAAGCCGAAATATGTATAGATTTCAATTTGAGTTCTGGGGTTACATGAGATACTGCATGCTTTGACACATTTCCCTTTTTGCCATAGGTTCTGATGATGCATGCCAGCTTTGTTGAAATTGTGCTTGTTAGGAGCATTGTTCCATGTGGCTGCTGCGGCGCTGCCACTATCTTCCGTTTGTTGTCATCACGCTGATTGTTCCTCTCCCCTGCTACATTTTGCTGCTAATTTGTAGCTGCGTAGGATATATGAGCTATAGTCTAAACTCCTTAAACGGGGTTATTTAGGAGATTATATAGGGGACTACTATATAGGGGTTATTAAGGGGGATACTAGGAGTTGACAAGGGCTCATATGAACGTATGCATAGGGTTACAACAAAGTAAAAATCCAGGTGGTAGACGTGCGGACCCTTGCCGGCACGCAGGCCCTGCTAGAGTCGAGAGTTTTTTGGGGGCTGTAGGCGTTGGATGGGCTTATATAGGGGTATATAGGATTAGGCATGTAGTGCTATGGGTTTCGCGAGTTTAGCGGTTGACGGTTTTGGGATTTGGGGGGGAGTGGACTTTTTGTTCAGGGGTTGAATGGTTTTGGTGGGCAGGGTCTCTTGATCAAAGGAATTCTTTTTGGGAGTCCTGGTTCTGAGAGATTTCGAGAGATACCCATTACGTTGGCATACGTTGGCTCGGTGCACTCTTCTTCGTATCTGCAAGTTTGGGGGTTTCAGGTTGATGGTGTTTGTAACTGTAATCCTCATCTTAAGCCAAGCCTCGCTTGCAGTTGGAGGGTTTACTTAAGGTCTCCACCCCAAGTGCTTGGGCCGGAAAGTTCCCAAACCTGACTAAAACCCTCCAACTGCAAGCGAGGCTTGAGGTTGTAAGGTTTGTCACAGCCTTCCAGCCTCTGACTGCAGGCACTTGTCAAGGCTTGTCTTGGAGTTTGCCAAGCCAGCTTCCAACACACTTAGGGTTTAGGTTGGGTACTG
>CAJNIZ010045538.1:134008-154008 GCA_905231905.1 Symbiodinium pilosum
CAAGTACCCGATAATTAGGTACTTGAGATTTGGGTAATAGCAATTTTAGTAAGGTTTTGGGGAAGTGTATGATTATTGGGTACTTGGACCCTTAGGGTTATTTATCCTAAAGGCCCAAGTACCTAATAGTTGAGTACTTCGGATTTGGGTAATAGAAACTGTACCACAGGTTGTGGGCAGAGATGTGGTTATTGAGTACCTAGACCCTTAGGGTTAAGGGCTCAGGGGACTTATCAAATGGATGAAGAACCGGGTTTTACTCACCTTCTTAGGGTAAGCGTGTTCTTAAATGCTTTACAACGTACTTATCAAGTCCTCCCTAAACCCTACACCCTAAACAATAAACCCTAACCTCCATCTGCTGACGCCCAAGGAAGGGGAAGGAGTGAATCCTAAAACCATGCGCATATGGGTAGTTCCCAAAATTCGGGCACCATTTAGGGTTTAGTTTTTGGTACCCCTAAATATAGTAGGTGCCGTGATATAATCTGTATACCAAAAAACGCCCATGATTTTGAGAACAACCCATATGTTCCCCTGTAATAATGCCTATGTGGGACTTACAACTCTGGGCTCCCCTATGAAGTACTTGGAACCAAGGGTTTAGGGTTCAAGGCTTAGGTTTCAGAAGGTGGGTCCTATCTAATTAGACACGAAGGATAAGAACAAGGAGATGGCAGGCAGATGTGATCCAGTTCTCATGTCATTTCCCATTTGCTTTTCCATCTGCATCTCCATTATTAGGGCCAATGCCCCTACATAGCCACCAAACCCTAGACCCTGGGTGTGTGTTCTTTTGGGAATGCGCGCCTCAAGCCACGCAGCCGGGTGCTTATGACTTCAAGCGATTCGCAAACCCTATAAACCCTAAGCCCCAAACCCTAAAAAGCTCAGGGATCTCAGGTTGGGGCTCGGGAACCCACAGAGCCCAATATCCAAAAAAAAATGGAGTATACCCAAAATTATACTGAGATCCTCAACATGATCCTTGATCAAGGGATATGGGGGGTTTCTGGGAAAGCTTGATTTAGGGCTTATCGTAGGGCATTTAGGTCAAGTTCAAGGGTTGTTGGGGTTCGTTGAAAGATGATGCTTGAACTTCCACCTCCACGGCCCCAACACTGCTAACGCTCTTTTAATATCTTGTCATGCCTTCCTACTAGCAGACCTCACTTCGCCTTTAGTTTGAACAACATGTGTGGTTACCATACCTACACCCCAAAAAACGTTGTTGATCAACATCCTTTCCCAAGATGGCCATCAGGGAACACGTGCTCCGCTTGTTTGCCCTAATATACCCACAGGAGCCCTAAATAACTTCCTTGAAGGACCGTTAGATCAGCCCCATCTGACTTCCCAGCCCCCAACTCCAAACCCAGGACCTGGGGTCACATATTAGGAGACTTAGGGGGCTTTTAGGTGGCTCATTATAAGTGAGCTATAAGTACAGTTATAGCTGGGTAGGACCCTAGTATCATTTCAGGCGCACGCCTCACAATTCAGGTACAAGTACGCCTCACCCTCGGAACCTGTACCTACATGGTATATAACCTGGGCCTTAAAGTACCCGAATGGGAAACCCTTCGGACCGCAAGTCCCCACCATATTCCCTTGACCCTGGCCTCTAACCCCTACGCCCTAAACCTCAAATCCCCTAAACCCAAAGCCACAAAGCCTAAGCCCTGAGCACTAAACCCTATGAGCCCTCAACTCAAACCCACATGGACCCTTTGTGAAAGCCCACCTGAGAGCTCGATCGGCGTCGGTCCTGCTGCGACCGGAGTGCCGCGCACTTGTCGCGGATGACCTTGTAGAAGGCTGACCACCTGAACTGTGACTTGTCGAAGGATTAGAATTTGAGACAGCCATGCCCTTCCGACGCGAGTTTAGGAAGTTTCATCTCACAGGCTCCCGCACCAGCGCGGCAAACAGGAGCGCATGAAAATCCAGGCTTCTTCCATCCAGGCTTCTTGCATCACATATTTTAGACCTGCTAGGTCTTTTCGTTTATCAGGGTCGTAGCGGGCAATTGAGAAATAGCACTGCAAGGCTCTCCTAAAAAAAGAATCCCTTTGGGTCCAAGTACCTAATAATCATATATTTACCCAAAACCTGTACCATAATTACTATTACCCAAAACCCAAGTGCCAAATTATTGTGTACTTGGACCCTAAAACCCAATATATCCTTTAATATCCTATATATCCCTATATAACCCTATATAACCCTATATATCCCTATATATCCTTATATATCCCCATTAAAGGGGCCTAATTATTGGGTACATGGGCCCTCTGGGAATAGCCAGTCAGGTGGAGGTGGGCCTTTTTAAGCTTTTGGACTGCGACTCTGTTCTCGAGGGTGTGCCGGAATCCACATGCTGCAGTGGGTTGAGGATTTGCTTGGTAGGAACTGAGGATTGCCTGAGTTGCTGTGTCCATAGTAATTTACCTGCCCATTTCCGAACTTTTTTGTAGGTAATGTTAGAGCAATGTGATGCGTTACAGCGACACACAAGACTCTACGGAGGTGCGGGAAAAACCCTGAATCGACCTTCTGGTAGTGTTTCTTCTCCGTACTTCGAGGTGGTAATCTGTGCCTACGGGAAGTGAGCAGATTGGCCATGAAATGTGTACCTGATTTTTCTGGACCGTGAGCTACACCAGAGACAGTTCGTGAAATGCTGCGCCTGCTACGGAACATGTCTAGAATGGCTCTGAGGGTGGGCTTGTCGCAGCTATCTAACAAGCCCAGATCTTTTGCCGACTCCGTTACCAGAACCACTGAGCCCCCTCTAAATCCTATCTGCTCGTCACCGGCTTGGGCTTTTTTCAGCAACTTTGTGTTGGTGAAATTGAGGAATAGTCCGTAGGAGCTGGCTTCCCCTTGCAAATGTCTGAGGTACCCAGAAAGCTCAATACTCGAAAATGAGGGAAGATACGTTAAATGATACCAAAAAAACCGAAGATCAGGGCATGTTATTCTCTACATGATACTCGGATCACTCATATAAATTAAGGTATATTCCTCATTAAGGGGTATTGGGCTTGCTGGGCATTCTTCCCAAAGACGTCCCCTAAACCCTAAACCCTAAACCCTAAAACCTAAACTCCAACCTACTTGCTTGAGCCCTGGCGAGCTCAGTCCATGATCCGGGGGAAAGTGTCCTACTATGGAAACCATACTGTTCACCATGGTTTAGGGTTTAGGTGGATACTTTGTAGCCACACTGAACCCTAAACCCTAAACCCAGAACTACACTGGATACGAAAAATCCTGCATGACCCTAAGTACCTTGTACCTCGGGAATGATGGTACCATAGTATCCCAAGGTCATGCAGGATTTTTAGTACCAACAGTAATTCTTAAACCCTAAACCCTATCCCCTAAACCCTAAACCCTAAACCCCCAGCCCATGCTGTCAGTTCACAGTAGAGAGGTAACACGCTTGCGGACACATCGCTGCGGCTGCTGCAGGAGGAACCTCAGATGGGTGGTTTTCAAAATTATGGTCCCTTTCTGGGTCCTCTAAATATTAGGGGCCGTATCATAATAGGGATCCAGAAAGGGACCATAATTTTGACAATCACCCAGATCATCTTCCAGCGGGTCCAGGTAGCGTTTTAGGCTAAGCCTGTCTTTTCCATTTGGTTCTCCATTGTTGGGATACTGCCCCTACATGTCCCTACAGAAGCCCTGTATATGGTAGATTCCATGTCATTTTTCACTTGATCTTCCACTTACTTCTCCATTGCTGTTATTGATGATTATGTACAGGGGGTGTCGAGAGTCGACTTCAGTACCGATATAGGAACCTTTTTAGGATCCAAGTATCTACCGGAAATGTACTTGGATCCTTTGAAGCGGCAGGCCTCCGCTCCCATTTTTTTGGGACACCGCAACAGACTGAGTTCCTTAGGTCCGGGATCACAAAAAAATGAGCGGGACCCCTGTGTGCCTTACAACGAGCAATCTCAATGGAAAACCCTGTGTCCCCTACCTGGAAGCTCAAGGTCATCTCAATCAAATTCAACTGGTAAGTACCAGGACCCTCCTTGCACCTTAAACAGGGGTTCTGGGGTATATAGAGGGGAGATGGAGGGTCCAGGCACTTGTATTATAGACCAGTTACAGCCATGCTGCAAAACCCAGGAACCTGGTACTCAGGTGATGCGAAAAGGTACAGTTGGGTGAATTCCTGTAACCTTACAACCATGTTGCAGGACCTAGGGGTTGTATTTGAATGATAAGTACACTTGTATTTCTGTAGCAATCTTCCTGAACCCTAAACCTTAGGCCAGGAGCAGCTTGTATTGGCGTATGTCCTTCTCTTTCTCCTGCGCAGGGTGGTTTCTACATTCTCGAGTCTCTAGACTCGAATGATCACACGAAAAATTCTTTGGCCAACGCATGCTACATTCCAAAGCAACAAATGCCATTGGAACTCTCACAGTCAGTTTAAAAAGGCGTGCGGCCTGGGCGTTCAAGAACTAACTGTCTCCCTGGGAACCCAACATGCTATAAATCTCACTATGCGACTCTCAGAAACTAATCCCGAATCTTTCGAATAAGTCATTTGGAAGGAGAGGGCTGGAAAGTGTCTGCTAGAAGTTCGCGACGGTATCTGAGCACTCATCCTACTTCCGAATACATAAATCCCCAGGGCTTTGGGTTGGGAGTTTTGGGCTCGGAGCCACTAAAGATGGGATTTTTGGGCTTACAGGGAGACTTGTGGCTCGGAGGTTGGGGTTCGGGGTCTGGAGCTTCAGTTCCAGAATGAATGATCTGATCTTTAAGTAAAGCCACCCGCGTTTGGGAGTTGGGCAACCCCTCTTACAAAACCTGTAGCCACCTCTACACAAAATCCTATCCCCTTCGCAAGAACAGCCTTAGTGTGCAGGACCTGGTGGTTTGGCAGTTACGCTGCTTAGCGGTGTCCTTGCGGGTGAGGGGTCTAGGGGCCGCCGTGAGGGCACTTTTAGTTTCTTGTTGCTTCATATCTCCATGTTTGGTAGCACTTTTCCAACTCAAGTCAGTAAACTGCGGCTGCAGCCACACTCAACGTTTGACTGGTCTGCCATTCCAGAACAAATCTCTGGCTCAACTGTGGGCTTCCAAAAGCTTGGCGCCCCATTGTGGGACCCTGGGAGGCACTCTAAACCCTAAACAACATGCAGAAAAAAGCCCCCCCACTCCGTCCTTGAAAACCTTCAGCTCTTGTCGAAGGCTGGATGGAGGAATCCTGCCGAAACTGTTTAGGGGTCAGGATTTAGAAATCGTGGCCCCATATGACAGCACCAACAAGACTGCTCTCACGCCTGCCATACACTACATCCCGGAGTAACTTCTCAGGCTAAATGTAAAAAAAGATGCCTAATCTCCTCTGGTAATTATGAAATAATCTGACCAACTCACCTAATCACTAACAGCTCCGGTATAACAGTAGTACCGTGATATAACAAGGCGGACATACACCTTCCCCGAAACCAAAACTACAAGTACGAGCACCCAAATCCCAAGGACCCACATATGGGTACATGAACCGGGTACACATGATTTAAAGTATATTCCCTAATTACGAGATTGGACTTTCCGGGAAAACTAACCCTAATGTTCCAAGCACTTAATAACAATAGACCAACCTGAAACATGTACTACAATCACTCTTATTAAAACTCCAAGTACCGAATTGTTGGGTACTTGGACCCTAAGCACCAATCCCTATATACCCCTATATACGCCCTATATATCCCCCTTAAGTGACCTAATTATTGGGTACTTGGACCCTTAGGGCAAAGCAGCGGCAACCCGTCCTCCCTGGTGCCACAGATCCCTCCTTGCTGGTGCGCACAGAGCCCTGTTGCTGTGCATCCCACTCGGAGAACAAGGAATACCTGTGGAGGGTTTAGGGATGCATAAGGTAGGGTTTAGGGTTTAGGGCTGCATAAGGCTTTCGGCAGGCTTCACAAAGTATTTTCTGCATTCTACGGACGCGTAAGGTCCAGATTCCCAATAGACGAGCACTCGACGTTAGGTGAAACGAATTGCAGCATTAACCAGTACAGGCTGACAGACTGCACATGATTGTTAGGTAGCTAGATCATAGGATGACGGGAAGTCTTTGCGAAGCTTAGTCAAACAAGTTTAGTATCTACAGGCCTCATGTTTCTCGCTACGCCCGGAAGCATACGATTGCTGATATGTAGCTTGGGTACTGCAGCTTAGGAAGGAGTTCTAGTTGTTTCTGTTCTGGCTCAGAAACCAGGCTTTTGTTGCGGGATGGTTTGGAGGATGAGAGGTTGTCACGGCTTTCCCTCCAAGGAGGAACCTTGGGGATCCAAAGTGCCCAATGTGGGTAATACTTACAGACTTTAGGGCTAGGGCCCTAATACGATAATAGTAATAGTATTTGGGCCCCGAAGCCCTACTATTTGGATCCTTGGACCCTTAGGGTGATAGCGTCCATTTCCATTTGTGACGAAGTCTTCCAAAGCCTAGCTGCAACGCCCGGGATCGATCACTGCGATTGGCGATATCTGCAGAGATGGACGTCGGTTGCTTGGCACCGTTGGTAGTGCCATGGGTGCTGGTTCCTGGGCTGTCCCCCCGGCTTAGGGTTTAGGGTTTAGGAAGAGGTTTAGGGTTTAGGGCCCCAGGGTCCCTCACTAGCCGAGCCGAGGAGATTAGAGGTTAGGGTATTCTAACTTGCGCAATTCATTTTGGCATACTTAGTACACAGTGATTGCGCAAGGATTATATGGAAGCCTCGCAGAACAGACACTGCAAGAATCCAAAATGAGACCAAAATCGTGTTGAGGTCTATCTGAGGAGGTACCCTCTACTTTAGGTGGATGGTGGACTCCCGCACTCTTGATAGTGATTATAAGCGGGTCCACTCATATTCCAATTTTATCGCCATTACAGGGTGGGGGGTCCATCTAACCTATGCTATAACCCTAAACCCTAAACAACTGCACAAGGAACCTGAGACCGTAGTATTCGGAACTCTTTCAGCTCTCTCCTACCCAAGAGCTCCTATGTAGTTCCTTTTTGGGTTTGTCATTTTGTGGGGTAAGGGATTATAATATGATACCCAAATCCGAGCAACATAGGAGGGTCTGGGTGGATACAGTCTTTCAAGGTTTCCTGCGATCACCTTGCTAAGGTAGTGACCCCAAACTGCATGTCAGCCATAGTCTAAACTCCGAGTATCCCCCTTAATAAGCCCTATAGTAGTCCCCTATATAACCCCTCATCTAACCTCCTTAAAGCAATTTAGATTATGGCTCGTGTGAATGTAGCAGTAGAAACGCAACAACACTAGCCCGAAGTCCGAGGAAAAAAACGCTGTGTCTCTGCCTTCTTCGGCTTCTGGTAAAGGTTCCCACATACCCTAGGGATCCAAGTATGCAAGTAATACCTACATTGGGCCCTAAAGTCTGTTAATATCACCTACATTGTGCTATTTGGATCCGTGGGGATATTAGGAACAACAACCGCTTTTCCAGGTACGGTTGCAGACAGACAAAGTGTAGTCCAGCAAAGGTTCCATTGGTGTACTTGCCATTTCCCTGCCGCTGAGTCTGATGGGAGGACTCTGCGATCCGCAGGGAGCCGTTGGTGTCGCCGTTGGGCCTAGGCTGTTCATCTGATAAAAAATGGATGTATAGGCCAACATAGGGATCTACAGAGATCTATCAGGGTACGTCGTACATGTATATATGTAAATATATATATATGTACATACACACACATCGTATGTGTATATATATATATAGAGAGAGAGAGAGGGAGATATGAGAATTCTATACATATATATATATATGGGCATATGGGGATTCGATATGTGTATTGTGTGTATATATAGAGAGAGAGAGAGAGCGAGAGAGCGAGAGAGAGAGAGAGAGGGAACATGCTGACGGGGTTTCGGAAGTCAGTAGGGCTCCCTTGTAGGGGAGTGGAAAATCCAGAAAAGAAGCTGCGCTATGATTTAGGATTCAGGGTCGGCCATCATTATGCGCAAGTGGCCCCTGAAGAAATGAGTTGTGCTGATTCTTGAGACAAGGGGATAATGTGACCTTCCGCTGTACCTCGAACCATAGTACTAAATGCTCCCAAAGCCTGAACCTGCACCTTCAATCCTCCGACCTGCACCAATCCGCAGAAACCTGAAAAGGCTTCTAGGGCTTAAGAGGTTAGGTCCGCCAAACTAAAGTCGAATGTCCCGGACCCCAGAATCTACACAATCAGAAATTGTGAAGCCCAACCATCAAGCATGAACGCATTCTGTGCCTAAACCCTGAGCCGTATACCGCTAAACACTTTCAGATCCTGAACCTTAACTTCTAAGTCCAAAACACTAGTTAGGACTGAAGGGTTGGGCTTAGGGGTCAGGAAGTAAAAGGCTTAGGGTTTAGGATTTAGGGCTTGGGGCTCAAAGGGTTTGGGGTTTTGATAACCTCCACTGAGCCCTCTTTTGAAGGTGTGGTTCTCGGATGATGTCCTTGGGGATTTAAGCTTCTATTGTGGGCCCTCAAGTCCATAGATAGTACCTACTTTGGGATATATAAGCCCTAAACCCTACATATCAGGATCCCCAGGATAATCCATAAATAGTACCTACTTTGGTTTATATAAACCCTATATTTCAGGATCCCGGGGTAGAACGAACGAAAGTCGACTACTTCGAAGCCACAAGGCTGCTCCGCGGGGCTAGCAGTCAAGACCCGGGTGTTCCGAATTCTGCTGGACTGCTCCTTGGCAGCTACATGGAAGGTCAGGGGAACTAACTAACCAGATTAACAATGGGGGGTAACTGGAGTTACTATATGGTTTATTGGCTACGAGTATACTTACTAAGTCCCCATGACCCCCACAGGTAGGGCTTTCCATTTTGGGATGAGGTGTGAGGCTCATAGACTCATGGGGCCTCAGGGTTTTGGCGCTCGGGGTTGCAGATTGGGGGCTCTGGCCTCAAGATCTGGGCTGCAGACTTTGGGGAATGCCGGACGAGTCATGCATGACAGAATGTTCGATGCTAAGTCTCCTGAGGATACCTGTACCTGACAGGAGCTGATCAGGATATCATGCTGAGTGACAGTGACCATTTGCTAGAACTCAAATGATTGCAGCAAACTGACCCCGAGAAGACTTACCGCTTGCAGGCGCTTCTGCTCTCGGGTCAGCATGCATGGCCAAGTTCCCAGACAGCCGCACTGTCGGACGGGTCGTTTTCAATTCTCAGACCGGCAATCTTAAATTCTCATTTCAGTTCTGACACGAACCAATGCCCATGAAACTTGCCGTGACTGGATCCTCGTCGGTGCTTGTGGCCTGTTTGAAGCTTTCCTTGTGGTTGTTGCCACTGACTCTCGCTGCTACACCGTGCGTTTGCTCTTGGTAGTGTGAAAATTACGTTTCCAATGGAAAAGGACCGTACTTGTGCCACTTAAGTGGGAACCACAGCTCTTTCATCAGAAGGCATAAAGGCCAAGGCTCCTCCTGATTTATCCAGGCTCGCGGTTTCACGCTGAGCTGGACCGCACCAGCGTTGTCGACCGCTTGCACCACGGCGTCCATCCACTTGCCCTTCGAGGTCGAAAAGTACCTCGGATTGCTTCAGGCTGCCGTGCCTGCTACAATGACCTTCGATACTAGAAAAAGAATGACCCTGAACCCTAAATAGTAGGTTCTATCTTCTTTTCCATTATCCCGATGTCACCCCGTTATAACCCTGATATTACCCCAATGCTTAGGTTACTCGTCGATTTTGCTGCTAGCGTTTCTCCTCCTGCTGCTGCTTTTCTTGCTCCTGCTACTCCAACATAAAACCCCACCCTAGGGATCCAAAGAGCCCGATGTAGTTAATACTTACAGAACCCTAAACCCTAAACCCTTAGGGGCCAATGTAGGTGACATTTGTATACTTGGATCCCTAAAGCTAGTAAGCTGGTTCAGAGCTAAGATGCCCTTTTAAGCCTTGGTGAAATGCAAAACACACGCTCGGGGAATGAGGGCGGTTTCAAACCCTGACACGATGGAAAGACAAAACAGAAAATGCGTTTCTATAGTACGCAACTTTCGAACGACACGGCAACATCTGTAAAACAACACACCCTAAGACGCCCGACGTGAGGGTACTCCTCCTCCTCCTCCTCGTGCTGCTGCTGCGTTTGAACAGAGAGGCGCTTTAAGCGCCCTGTTCCGCCTGCCCTTTGACCACATGGCAACTATTCCTCAAAACGTATGAGACAATGATGCTGACGGGACTCTGCTGGACTACATGGATACAGCCCCGAAACCCTAAACCCTTGACCGAAATGCATACTGCAGCTTCTTCGGATGATCTGCACACGTCCAGAGTTCTGCTTTGGCATTTCTACATTTGGGCGTAATTAAGGTGCATCTGCGCAGTCCATACTATTGAGATACAGGTCTAGGTTTAGGGCTTAGATGCATGGTTTTCTTCGTTTTTATCGGAAGTTATGGCTCTTCGACGCTGAGCATGCGGATGTTGATTGCGCACTGGTTTTGTCTTATCCAAAGGCTGCAGGTGACCTACTGGACAAGTGGAAGTTTTTTTTTCGTAACTTAGAGTCCCTGTAATACGGATGATAGTATTTGAGGGTCTACATGTGCCAGGATCACCGGTAGTCTAGGAGAAAACGTCTCCATTGTAGAGCTTAAGACCCAAACATAGAAAAGGGCTTACTCAACACCCATGACTATACTTCTTGTGTTTATGTCCCCTACGGCCTAAACCCTAGAATCCGAGAGCTAGAGAGTGAGTCGAGCTTGACTCAGGGGTTCGGCCATCCTCGGGAGACTGAATGCACCCTAAAACGGTACAGTAGTCTAGATACACGTCTAGGGTGTAGGGTTTAGGGTGCGGTAGTACCCTATATCACTATTGAGCCTATTAAGCTACATGCGCTCTAAATTGGCTCAGTAACTCTAAGGGTCCAAGGACCCAAATAATAGGGCTTCAGGGCCCAAATACTATAGTATTAATGGTCTTTGGGGTCTAAAACCCTATTGCTTGGGTCCTTGGACCCTTATATAGTATATCCCCCTATAACCCCCTTTAAAGGGACCCTATTATTTGGGTCCTTGGACCCTGAGGTAATAAGTGCCGTGCCTTACTCTTGAGCCTACCTGACAAGCCAAGTAGCTGGAAATAAACAGCTACTGGCAAAAGTGCCGATTTCCATGTTGACCCAAACTGGCATGATGTCCATCAAACTAAGACTTTTGCAGCCAGCATTGCAAATCTCAGCTTGAGAGACGAAACTTTGGGTTCTGACATAGCAAGTTCCCTGGAAACGTTAGATATAAGGCGACACAAGCATTAAGGCGAGACTCGCTTACGTCATCATGCTTCAAGCTTGGCATGGGTCATCCCAGTGTTGCCACAGATTAGCGGCGTACTTGGACATGGTTCGACTGTGGCTTCGTATCCATGATTTTCGATCTACTGAAAATACGTCAAAAATTCAAATTCTGGACCAGCAAAAATGATGGATCTTTACGGGTTATTATGGACCTTTACGCTTTTTGATGGCTCTTTACGCGCAGGACTGTTTATCAACAAGTACACCGAACAGATTCAAAACACACAATTTTCGATTATTTGTGTGTTTTTAAAGGAAACACCGCAACTTGCGTAGGTTTGAGGGGGAAACCCGCCCTATATCGACTCGATCTCACCTCATTTATTCAATGTTTTCTGGACAAGCTTATTGAAATATCTGTAAATGATACGCTATATAAGTACTTACGATGACCATTGATGTTGGGGGGTACAAACAGTTGCAAAGCGAATCTTCCAAGGTCGGGCCCTTACCATTCTGTGACCAAAGCTCTTACTTCCTAAAGTGTATGGAAATTTCAGGCACTGCGCCAAAGATCCGTTTTTTTTTTGCCGGATCCTTTTATTTTAGGGCACTTTGGCGTTCCAGGTATTGAGCCATATAAGTCATAGGGATCTAAGCGTTCATCTCCCAGCTTATAGGGTTTAGGGTTTAGGGGTTTAGGGCTTACTGTTTTGGTCTTTAGGGTTTAGGGTCATTTCCTGCAAGAACATTCCATGCCATGGGGTTCTGGGGGTGTCATAAAACTGATTTGATTGAATGGCCGTCTCCCACCTGGACACGCTATCACTAAGTTTCAAAGCATCCCATATACATAGATGAAAGCCCTACTTTTCAACATGGCAACATGGCCGCCAACTGCAGTGGTGCCGGGTCGCTGAACGGACTGGCCGACCTCTGCAAGTCTTGCACAGAGAGGAACAACTGAACCCTATATGCGACTTGGAAGTTAAGGTGATTCAGTAACATTTCAAACGGGGCCTATAACCCCACTCGTAAAATCTGGCCTTGTAGGGTTACCCCCAATTTATGAGTAGAGTCGTTGTAAGCTCAGCAGTTATAACTACTTACTAAGTCCAAGGCGCCTTTAAATAGACCCGAACGCATGGAACAAAGCCCTGCACTCACAAATCCAGATCCCAAATAACCCCCAAACACAGACTGCAATCTCAAGATAATCCACGCCACTCCGAAATGATTGGACTTGGAGCAATCAGAATTCTAAGCCCCAAGGGGTCCAAGTACCAGGTACCCAGTAATCCTCAACTTCAGCAGTATCTGTACTACAATTACTTAGGGTTTAGGGTTTAGGGCTTAGGGCTTAGGGTAATATCGGGGTTATATTGGGGATATAGGGATAAGGGAAATTAGAATGGAAACTACTATTATCCTCAATTGTTGGGCACCGGGACCCGGAAACAGACCTTTACTGTAACTCTTTCTCGCCCTAGAAAACCCTGTATAACTATACGCAACCCCAAACCCTTTTGACCCTCAATGACAGCCCTAAACCCTAAACCCTTTATCATTCTAAACATGCTGTCTACCAAACTTGCATGGCATAGCTGCTTCTACCCATCTCCCCCAATATGTCGAGGTGCTTGCTACAAAGGTCTTCTCAAAGGCTCCGCAACTCAACTCCCCTCATACGAGCCATAGCCTGCACTTGTGTAGCACTACTATACAGAAAAAGGAAAACCGTAATTGCGTCAGATTTCTACTGAATCTTCAAGTTAGGTTCGCTGAGACAAAGCTTATATCTTGAAACATCTAAACCCTAAACCCTGACAAGAGCCCCCATATATATATATATAGATATACATATATAGATATATATATATATCCCTTTAAGGGTGGGGAGTGTTACTGAAAACCTGTGAGCTTCATAAGTTCTACTTGGCGAGTCTTCATCAAGTCCTTGGCTTAGATGTTAAAAGACCTCAGCCGTAAACAAATAAACCCTATAACCCTCGACTTAGATTTTGAAATGCGTCAGATTTCTTTCGAACCCGGAAGTCTCCATTGGGAATTCTGGAAATCTGAGACTCCAGTAGTTCTAGGCTTCAGGGTTTGGGGGTCTAGGGTTCAGGTTTTATAGGGTAAGTCTTGAATCCTTGACTTAGGTTGTTCCTTTTTAGTTGCCATACAAAAAAGCATGCGCTCATACTAGGTGCATGTTGAGGCACATGGACAATCGATAATCTCTGTAAGATAGGATTCTGCTATCTTAACTTAAGTTCCTTAACAGCAAGGCAGACATACTTACATACTCCCCTCCCTCTAATGTTAACCCCCCGCCCACCCCCAATATTAAATACTCCCATCATGTAGTATATTACAATATCTTGAGAGTATTTAATAAGGTTAAAGCAAAAAGCTGATGCGCTAGATACTTTGGGCCCTCTCCAGCCAAGATGACAGCCCTGAATGGCTAAAGCCACAACGCCCTTCAGGCCCTTGTTTCAGAGCTCCATTTGAAAAAAAGATGGATGGCCTTGAGGCGCTTGTCATAGCTCTCCGATGCAAAAAGTCGCACACCTTCCCCGCCCACGGCCATCAGTGCCTCGAGCAGATCGACGGAAGCTTGCTTTGATGGTGTTTGAAACAACTAAAACTGGAATACGGCAGCCGAACGAAAGACCTAAGACGACATTCAGTTTATAGGTCTGCGGTAAGAACCAGTTGAGGTGGGAGGGGTGGGCTCTCATTAGCCGAGTTGATGCTATTTTGGGGGCCATAAGACGGGAACACAGCTTTAACAGTCTTTTACAAAATTAAGTGAACTCTCTAACCCTGGACTCCAAGTCTACAAGCCATACCTACATTGGGCCCGGAAACCTACAAATTTCCTTTTCAAGCTATTTGGAACCCTAGGGTAGAGCTTGACCCGGGAATGCACAACAACTTATGAGCTTCAGCATTGTTCAAATATGTGGCTGAAACACTCTGAGTTCACTTGCATGATGGAGGGAGATTGTATGTGCTTCAAATGCTTCGACTGCCGCCCTTGCACAGCTCAGCATGCAAATCACAACATCATCATGCAAGGACTCGTGGGTTGAGCACTCTGCTGTTGTCGAAGAATTTTTTGGAAAGGCACATCATGACCGCAAGCCTCACTTTTGCCTGGGACTAGCCCTTCGAGCACCCTTCAAGGATCGTTTTGACAATTTTGCGCGACGCGAGAGTAGGGCTTAGGAGGGAACTGTATGATCAGAGTGTTCATGATTTCCAACGGAGGATGGACCCCCCAATACCTGAGTATCCCGTCCAGTCTGGGACTATGGGCCCCGTCTCAAAGCAGACCCTGGGAAGGTTCAGGACTACTTCCCTGAAGTAGAAAGCGATGCTGCGTTTTGTTGTTTTCGGTTAAAGGCAGAGGAACTTGGTTTTGCGAGCACCTTGTGCTCCACACCTGAAGTTCTATGCCCTACTGAACAACTCCAGGTACAAGCCGCGCCTAAAAGTCAAGATGCCAAAGCGCATCAGCAGCAGCAGCAGCAAACTGCCGCCATCGCCGCCGCCCCCACCACCACCACTGCCACCGCCGCCACCGCCACCGCCACCGCCGCCGCCACTGCCACCACCAAACCCCACCGCCACAGCCACCGCCACCGCCACCGCCACCGCCACGGCCACCGCCGCCGCCGCCGCCGCCGCCGCCGCCACCACCACCACCAGCACCAGCACCGGCACCCGGCAGTTACTGTAAGTTACTGTATGGATTTAACTCCCCAACAACCACGCCTGAACTGGCAGCCTGAGAATGAGAGAGGAAGCCCTATCGCCCGTTTATGCCCTATCTATCTCTAGGCTTTTAGAGTTTCCACAAGCCTTCCATGTGAGAAGCTGGCTTTAATATGATTGGGACCACCCGAAATGTGGCCTCTTCTAAGGTAACGAATGGAAACAATTTCGCTCTTCTGGATATGAACTATAGTCTAAACTCCTTAAAGGGGGTTATATAGGGTATTATTTAGGGGACTACTATAGGGATTATTAAGGGGGATACTAGGAGTTTAGACACTAGCTCATATTATTACATGTATTTGTAAGGTTTTCAAGCAAAATACTACCAAAACCCGAGGAGGTAAGTACCCCAAAACAATCCGGAGTTCCCGGCCTTGAAGACCTTCAGAACTTCATTTTTTGGCGGGACCTCCTCAGGTTTGAGCAAGATTTCGACTTCGAAGCTTTGTTTTGTTGTATCTCCTCAGGTTTTGCAAGGTTTTCAAGCCAATCTTGCCAGAACCTTGCAAGGTGGTACGCAAAAAGCTGGTCAACTACCGGATTCCTGTAGTCTCCTTAGGAATTATTTCTAATTTTGGTTGCATCATAACCCTAAGGAATTAGAAACATGTTTTGTATTATAGGTCTAGGGACTACAGATATATCCCCTTCAAAGGGGTCCCCTGATCTGGATCAATGTTAGGGATCCTTTTACTTTTTTGGTTATGCGAGTCCCTATATGTAAGTAAAGAGGATCCTTTTCTTCTTGAGGGAATGCGGGCTAAGTAGTGCCCCATGAGCGCACCAGCAGAGCAGGGATCTCCAACCACTCTTCGGCGCTCACCGCGGAGCACCACGCAACTGCAGGCCAGGGGCTTCGATTTGGGAAGCTTTAGCAATATAAACCCAAGTTTGAGGGTTTAGGGTTACAGATATGGGGCTTAGAGTTTTGGGCTTAGGGTATTTAGGGCTTAGGGTTAATCAGTAACAGTGTGTTTGGGTTTAATTAGGGCATTCGGGGCTTAGGGTTTGAGCTTTCGGGCTTGAGGTATCTAGAGTTAAAGGCTGATTCCATCTAGGGTTTAGGGCATTGGGCTTAAGGTATATTACTTTCAAGGTTTTTCTGGTTTAGGGTTTTCGAGTTCAGGCATGAGGGTGCGGCTTATAGCTTCCCGTGAGCCACGAATTTACTGGTTGTTCGTAGAAAATAACGTAATGGGAAGAGATTATTTGGGTGGCTAATACAGAGGCTACTATGAGGATCGATTCCTCCTTTCCCTACTAGCAAGCAGCAAGTCTCTGGGTGATGTGTGGGCATCAGGGCGAGGTTCAGAGCATTCAGACGGATAGTGAGAGTCGAGGGGCCTTGTATGTGTTTTTGCCTTGGGCCGGTGGAATGGGGGGTCTAGCGCCTATATATGGGAAAAGGATTTCAGGAAAACTCCCACATTTTCATTTGACAGGGAACTGAGCGAATTCCTTCTGCGCGCAGTGTCTGAAGTAGCAGTGAGGTTCTCGAGCAGGCATTTCGGGAGCTTGGGTCTTCCGATGCGGAGTGTACTGTGGGGCTTAGGGTCTAGGGTTGGGGGCTTGTGGTCTACTGTCTTTGTATCTGTGTTCGGACTTCAAGCTCCTTACCAGAGCCAGAGTTGCGGATGACGGTCTCCAAATGCTTCAGTTTCATTGCAAAAGAATATGGTTTTGATAGATAAGCCCTAAGTTACACCCTAAACTCTCCAAACCCTAGTAGATCAAGCTGCGTGGCTAGTAGAGGAACGTCTTCGCAATTCTTGAAAAGTCTCCAGCCTCCTAGATACAGGGGATTAGCCAAATTAGGGGCACATTTTTCGGGGTCCCTATAGTCAGCAATAAGGATTATTGTTATTATAGTATTTGTTGGATCTGCATTGGGTCACCCATGTTTAAATCTACGGAAACTACCACATGAGCTATAGCCTAAACTCCTGGTATCCGCTTTCATAGCCCCTATACTACTCCCTTATAATATCTCCTAGAAAGACCCCCCCCCCCTGTCATGAGTTTCGATGTCCGGAACCCTGACTTGCCATGTTTTTAGCCGTTGCATGGCGCAAGCTCATCTGCGTGATTACAGTAGAAACCTTGCCCTCCTACCTATCTTCTAGGGTTTAGGATTAGGTTTTAGGGTCTAGGTTTTAGGGTTTAGGGTTGAAGGTTTCGGGTGCGTTCTCGCCTTCCAAGCGTTCCATTTTCTGACTGGGATGGAAGCAGAACTTGTCAACTGCTCTCCCAACCCCACCCCCCCCCCCAAGTATCCAAGACCTGGAACCCACAAAAGATGAGCCCAGTAACACATTGGGGAAACAAAAGTTCATTAGTCACTTCCATTTTTGGATACTTCTGCTAGGGTCCCTGGAAATTGGAGCCGCTGCCTGTACTAGTCAGAGCTCCAAGTAGGAGTCCCTTCGAAGGTGTTACATTGTGGGTTTACCCGGGTGAACCTTGCATCGCAGGCATTATCATTAAAGCTTGGCTACTGCCCCCACCCAGTAACAGTCTATACTAGGGGTCATATTAAGCGCTATATATAACTTTATTATATGTATTATCCAATTGTTACTGAGTGGGGGCAGTATCCAAATTAAAGCCAAAGTTCGAAAGTTGACACCGTCAGCGGCGTGCTGATTATCATCGTCTGCATGGTGATTTGCGCAAAAACATTGCCAAGCATTCAGACCGCTTTATTGGGTTGCTGTCGAGGAACGGAATTTAAGTTACTATATCGGGGAAGCCCCATTAATTACTCTCTCTCTCTCTATATATATACACATTATTGTAACTTAATTCAAGTTCCTTAGCAGCAACCTAACCCCATTATATTATATACCCTACTAAAATAGTAGTTTCCATTTTCTCTCCATTATCCTTATATTGCCCCTAGAGGTCAGAGAGGTTTGGAACTCTCTCTCCGAGGTCTCGCAGGAGCGGGCGCGTGGACGGAGCCCAGAAGGCTCGGCAGGGCAGTCTCCTTTTGTGCGTTCCATTATATTACACCATAGTATAGTACATTATACTATAGTACACTATAATATACTATATTGTGCCATTATATGACATCTTATATTATAATGTACTACACATATACATATACGATTTTATATACGATGATATACTAGCATTCAAAGCGAGGGTGGGCATTTGGATTGTGGGACTGGCAGCCTTCTGGCTCATAGCGTTGATGGTGAGGGGTGTGTTTGGTTCCCTTTCTAGCTGGCGATTGCAGGCATGGACCTGTGCCAAGACCTGTTTCTTCTAGAGGTTTTTCGGGAACTATTATATCGAAGGAGAAGGGGCACCAACAAGAGTTCGAACAATTAATCCGCAATCCTTCCTTTTTTCACTCGTACACATCGGCAGAGTCTGGGGATACAAGTTCATGGGCTGCTTCCATCCAAAGTTAATCGAATTCAGGAGGCAGAAGACCATAACAATCCGCTACTGGCTTTCCAGGTTTTATGAGCTACAGCCTAAACTCCTAGCATCCCCCATAGTAGCCCCTATAATATTTCCCTATACAACCCCCTTTCAGGAGTTTAGACCCTAAACCCTAAACCCTCTCTCTCTCTCTCTCTCTCTCTCTATAACCCCCCTTGAAGGAGTTTGGACTATCCTACATATAGGACTTCCACACACCCGATCCAAATTGCTTTCCTTGTAGCCCCTTTTTTTTGAAGCTCATCTGCTCATGGGCTACTTGGCTCTTTTGACTTTGTAAGTCTACTTACTATGCCCAATCATGCTTGCAAATGAATAAATATGTATAATGTGTATATATATATATATACGCATAACAGGCTGCATTATCGACCCTGTACCTTTTTATCACAAAGCAGATCTATTAAGCCATGAGAGCCTCCCATTAGGTTTCCTGCGGATCTGAGACCGGACATGCGCTGCCCTGTGCTGGCAGACATGCGGGTGTTGAACTCCATTTCGTCCAAGGCTGCCAACAGGATTCTGAAGTTTTGCCACCCCCCCCCCCCTCCCTAAACCCCTAAACCCTAACCCTATAGTAGCTTCCATTTTCGTTTCCATTATCCCTATATAACCCCAGAACCTCCAAGCCCCAGAAAAGCGACGCTTCTTTCCTAGGCCTGGCGGAGGGCCGCTGCGCGGAGTATGGGTGCAGCGCTTGGGATATCGGGGTGGGGTGACCTTGGGGGCCTGCTTGGGGTTATTGGTAGAGTCAAGCGCCTAAGAGCCTAAGAGGCTTAAGATTTAGGAAGGGCGGGCCTTGAGGGGCTGCTTTGGGTCAGTAGTATGGTTCAGGGTTTGAGGTTTAGGGAGGGCGCTTGGCGATTGCAGCCCTCTTTCAGCAGCATGCTGTAGTTTCCAGTATAAACTGGGACCCCAAAGAGATACCAAAAAAGTATCATCGTGACTACGGGGATCCCAAGGCGTGTACCAGGTATCCCGCGTTTTCCAAAACCCCCAGGGTCCTTCTTCACTCCCTCAACCATACTGACCTCTACCAAACAAGTCAAAATGTGGGATACCATTTTGGGGGTCCAAAGTGGGTTTATATTGGCACCCTCTTCTTCATGAAAACCACAACTGACTGTCACTGTAACTGTTACTCTTACTGCTACTGCTGCTACTTCTTCTTCTTCTACTACTGCTGCTGCTGCTGCTACGACGATTACGACTGCGATTACTGCACCTACAACGTAAGTAAGCATTGCAACTCTGACTTTGTTCAGGAAAGAGCAGGACCTGAGGTCCCTTTGTGCCTTGACGTGTTGGCCCCCGAACTTGAAACCATTAGCATCAATGCCCCCCCCAAATAGCGAACTTAGATGAGCTATAGTCTAAACTCATAGTATTCCCCTAAAACAGTCCCCTTTATAGTCCCCTAATAACCTT
>CAJNIZ010045539.1:1470-42546 GCA_905231905.1 Symbiodinium pilosum
TGGATTGGGTCTTGCGTCGCAAGCGCGCCTTTTCTTACTTGTCCTCCCTCCCCCTCCCTCTGTGCATGCAGGCAGCGTCTCCTCCCGCAGCGCCAAGAGAAGCGAGCCCAAGCTCAGGCGGAAGAGTGGGCTGCTTCGACTTGTTCTGCACCATTTTAGGTGAATTGCATGGAGCTGAATCTCTCAAGAGTCCTCGACATCCTGCGTCATTGCTCAGCTGTTTCCAGGGCCCCCAACTGCGGCGCAGAGCGGGGAAGCTGCAGACTCGGCTACGGGCCGGCGGGCCCCTGTGGCTGCACTTGTGTGCCAGCTTATGCCAGGCAGGCAGGTCCGCAATCTCAAGCTCACTTGGTCAATGTTGCCTGTGCGGTTCGCGTAAAATTGCAAGTTCTCGTCTCCGTACCCGCTGAGATTTCGAGGCAACTTTGGACCAGAATCTAATTGGCAGCGCTGTTGGATTGATTTGTAAACAAGTACGGTGCAGCCGCCGCGTTCTCCCCAGCAGTGCTGATTCCAAGTAAGTCGTTTGCCCCATGGTGACGTACGCAAAGAGTTGAGAGTTGAAAGTATGTAAAGGCTTGCGCACATCCTCCTTGGCTGCGGGGGCCCGCCAAAAGCTTGATGCACCAGGAAGCTGCGCTACTGTAATATGACATACCGGATCCGTGCCATCACGGGCAGACCCCAGACTGCACAGGAGCCAGAAACGTTGAGCCCCGCATCATAATATCAAGAATCTTGACTCGCCAAGAATCCAACACCTTAGCAGCAATGGTATGGATTGCCCGGCCACCTCCGATCATGTTTGTTCCGGGAGAGGAGGCTACAATTTCATGCTTATGAGCCAGAGGTAGGCATAGATTCTGCAACACGGTCACTGCTGGCAAGGGGACAGAAGAGGACTATTTGCAAGGCCTTTTGTAAACTGGCTGCCGGCATGAGATGGTGCGGGGGGTGTACAGAGAAAGCGGGCAGGAGCCTCAGAAACACGTGGTAGTTTCCTGAATAGAGGGACCCCGATATAGATCCCAATGTACTTTCCTAGCTTCACAATCCTTATTATAGGTACACCCACCCCCCGCCAAAAAAAAAAACAAGTCCTTAGTTTTGTGAAACACCATGTCCTGGAATCAAGGTTAGCGTTGCCAGCGCTCAGTCGCAAGCCAGTAGCCTGAGCTCCCGTCGCGATAGCCTCCCTGGATCCATGACGATGTCAGTGTCCACGCGCAGCTGGGCTTAAACCCTAAACCTTAAAACCCCCCAAAACCCTAAACCCTTCTTATTGTTTTCCAAAACTCATGGGTTGCTTTTGGGGGTCCCCATAATAAGGATGGTAGTATATTGGGATTCATATTGTAGTTCCCCCCCATTCATGGAAGCTACCATGTCACAGCAAGACCGCAGTTCTTTGTTTCAGTCTATAGCCCGTGGCGGACAAGCCCAATGGAATTGTAAGCATGGGAGTTGAATATCGCTCTGCAGTACCAATACTGAGAGTACTGGCTGCAGTACATCTATATAAGAAGCCATGCCCATGTGTTTGCTGCTGAGGCAGCCGTCGAAGATCCGTTTCCGGATGATATTGCACGCTTTGAACCATCTTGGTGTATTTCTGAAAGATGATCTTTTGTTGACATGTTTCTAGCTGGCCCTTTCAAACCTGGATGCCGAGGTTCTCAACACTGCAGCTGTCATTCAGGACTTGGAGTCCTCGGAGGAGTACGAGTATGCGCGGCTGTTTCGCATCCTTCTGGAAATCGAGCGCAATGGCGATGCGGAGCTCTGTGTTAGGAACTTCCTTGCAGAGCGGGCCTCAGGATAAGATGTCAATCTCTGTGAGTTGGAGAGATACTTCAAGCTGCTGCGCAAGAGAAGTTCAACCATCCAAGTCCTCAGAGAAGCCATTCACCCTGCTGCAGTGTCTCCAACTAAGGAGAACTGCGAGGTTACCGACTTAATACTGGACGCCTTGCCCTTTCTTCAGGAGGCGTGCAGGGTTTAACGCTTGCCATTTCATCCCTGAAGGACCCTTGTTGACCTGCATTGCCCCCTGAGTTGTAGGGAATATGGGAATATATGGCTGTCTCCAAAAATGGTGCGTCAGGAATTCCTGAAAACGCGCATGTTTGACCCCTTCGATACATGCCCCGACACATACCTTAATACACACCTCGATACATACCCCGATATATACCCCCACAACGTGCCTTTTGTCAAGAGCCCAGCACTACGAAACATACCTGGGAATATATTCCCATATGGGTGTTTCCAGCTAAGCCGTGGTCATTATAGTATATTGCAGGTTGAAGCAGGCCAGATCATCCTGCCTACTACAGACGCAGAGATGCGGCAGAATCCTACCTTCCGGGAGTTCCTGCAAGCGATGAGGGAGAAATGCATCTCCAATGCCACCCTCCTGCGGATCTTCACGATTCCGTGCTGTAATTAAAAATGCGGGGTTTCCCAAAATTAAGGGTCTCTTTTTTTTGAAGGGGGGTCGCCATGGGTGGTACTCCTATTTAGGGAAACTACCATGTAATTTGATGCAGCGACGAGCCTAACATACGTGAAATCGGAGATTTCCGAGGAAGCTGAGCCCACATCGTTCAGCGGCTTCAAAGGATGCCTGCCGCCTGGAAGCGAAGAGGCCATCATAAACAACCAAACCCTAAGGGTCCGAGGACCCAAACAATGGGGTTTTAGGNNGGTCCTTGGACCCTTAGGGAAAAATTACGACAGTATACCTAGACCCTCCTCCTACCCTCTATTAGGGCCTAAGTACCCACTATTAGGGACCATATATCCCAAACTATGGGTACAAGGAAGGTCCTGGTATATATATATATATTATCTGAGTAATGTTACTACAATGTTAACATCAATAATAGCAATACTGGAAAACTTACCCACTACCACGACCTGACTAAGTCATTGGTCTCTTGGCTGCCTCTTTGCCGAGTTTGCGTGTTGGTGATGGCAGTGATTTGCAGGTTTTGCCTCGATCATTTCGATGCCAACCTGCAGCAGAGCGACTGGGAGCAGATCCTGCAAGAAGCCTTCGCTGGCCGGATGTGGTGTAAGCTCTCATGAGCTACAGTCTAAACTCCTTAAAGGGGAGGGGTTATATAGGGGACTATTATAGGGGTTAATAGGAGTTTAAGCCGTGGCTGTACCAGCCAAACAAACAGCATTTGAAGGGAGAGCAGAAGGATGAGGCAACCGATACGTGTTTTCATGTCCCTGGACAGGTGCAGGCGACGAGCTGACCCTGCAACAATGGATGAAGGGCTGCCGCTGGGCTGCCCGAGCAGCAAGGTTGATCATGACGCTGCGGCTGGCATAGCCATGCCTGGGCGTCGAGTGGTTGCCAGCACGCTTGGCTGTTCACAAACGAAATGTTTTTTTTGTGCCAGCTGTCACCAGATCTTGAGAACATCAAACCCTGCATATGAAGACGTAGTTGTGGCAACTAAGTGCAAAAAATACTTGCTCGTGGAGTTTGATCAGGATCTGGTCCAGCTGAGCACCTGATTAGCAGTCACAGCGAGTGACTGTTAGGAAGGCGTATGCGAGCCGAATCATTTGGAGTTTGCGAAGATTTCAGAGGGGTGATGTATAAGCTTCCGGCTTGCGGGTAGGAGTGCCTCAACTTGATGAAGCACATAGCTGTACAGAGTGGATGAGGAGCCCTCGAGAGTACGCGACTTGTCACGGAAATCCTCCTGACAAGTAAGAATTAGAGTATCAGGTAAGAGGTATAGGGTTCGAACGGGAAGAATTTCCGAAATTTGGAAAATGTGCAGCATAACCGATGGATGCTAAGATTTCAGTGCTGGTTCTCGTGGAAAATGGTCTTAGCGATTTCCGAGTTTTCGCGTTCACTTCTCCAGCCTCCGCTGTTTCACTTTTGGCAAGCCCACGCTGTCAGCACAACTGCTCTAAGTAGGCGAGGCAAAGCTCGGCAGTGTTGAAGGATCGGTCTGGCAAACTGTGCGACGCTAAGGGTTAGGGACCTGTGAAGTCCAGGAATCCTCTTGTCATGCATAGGCGCTTGCAAGACCAAAGGTCTGCTATCGCTCTTGGAGGGCACCATCACAAAGCGGAGTGATGCAGCCATTAGCAGAAGCGCAAAAAAAACATCTCAACAGCTGTGCTGCAGCTGCTAAAAACTAGCATCAGAGCATGCAAACTTGAATCCAGCAGGCCATGCCAGACCATGCTCTCTTAAGCATTCCACCAACTTTTGCTTGGTGCCTGATAATGCCAAAGCAGGCAGGCGGTGGATCCAAGCGGCTCATGACTGCCTGACGCTCAGCACATGTAGACATTTGCTGCTATTGCCTGCTTCAGTCTCAATGTGGCTTAAGGTTGAGAGTTTTACGAAGGCTCTTGCAGACGCACCTCGGCGGAAGTTGGGTAGAAGATGTAGGACTGTATGCAGACTTAATATAGGGAGTTGTATGGTAAGTAACAAGCAATGGCAAAGAACATGAAAAAGACTAGTAAAGTTGGTGGCTTGGGCACAGGATGTCCTGAGGCCTTGGCAGGCTTGGGAAGCGAAGTGGGGCTTAAGTCCACGGCGTGCGTAAGCTTGGGAGAGAAGGCCGCTTACATAGTTTATCAGCTCAAGCCTAAAGCCAGCAAGTCAAGCGTGTATCTGGGTAGTCGGAGCCAGTTTATACCTTGAATTGTTACATACATACTTGCGTCCGGATTTCTCCCAGACGCTGGAAACTTTGTACCGTTTGCGGAGTGATGCTTGTTGGGCGAAGTTCTGCGGCGAGGTTGTGCGGTGAAGTCTTGCGGCGAGTTTGTGGCGAAGTCTTGCCGTGAAGTTTGTGGCGAAGAACGTGGCGAAGTTTCTGTGAAATTTTGTAAGGTCAATTTTCCCTTCTAGAAATTTCCACTGGAATTCCGCGGCGTTCACCACCAGACCTGTGAGAGACGCCTCCAGCACAACGCCACCAAAACTTCCATTGTTCATTCTTGCTATGTGTTCCACGCAGCGTAGTCAAGAAGGATGTACGGCATATCCCGGCCATTGTTGGAATCAGTTCTAACCGGCTCCCCCGCGGATGCAACAAGAGTCGCCCGTTCAGGGGTGGGCCGTAGATGGTACAGTCCATATTTTGGATTTTGAGATGGGATGTCAAGCTGTATGGTTTTCGCCCGAGATGGTACAGTCCATATTTTGGATTTTGAGGTGGGATGTCAAGCTGTATGGTTTTCGCCCGAGCTTGTCCACAGAAGAAACAGCGTCCCTGATTGGCCCTGCTCCGAAACCCATATCTGAATCATACGAAAAATCTCACTGCTCACTGTTGCTTGCTCCTTGTAGTACTGGTGGTTAGCAAGGAATTAGGGAGTTTAATCCCTATATGAGCTACGGTCAATATTAGCCTTATTAAGGCATTAAGGGGCCCTTAACAGTGGAGGGTCCCTCTTGTAGTTTAGTATAGTCCCTAATATAGTCCTTAATAAGGAACCCATGTCCATTAAATTGGGTAAGAAATATTGGCTGTAGCTCATATCACCCTTGTATAATTATCCCCTACCTCTTCCAAACCCCTAGGAAAATACATCTGTTTGTCAAGCACCGAGGTAGCAGCGCAGTGCATGGCTCCTGAGGATGCCATTTTGGCGTGTTACTACCTCACGTGAGCCATAGTCTAAACTCCTCAATAAGGGGGTGGGGGGGCGGGGTTCATATAGGGAATAGATAGGGATTATATAGGGCCTATATAGGGTATGGGTTTAGGGGTTTGAAGATTTAGGGTCTGCAGGGGTGGTTAAGAGGGATACTAAGTGGAGCTTAGACTATAGCTCACATGTGCCAGCGCAGCTAGGTGTACCTCGTGTTGTGCAAATCCAAGGCCTACAGTAGAGTCGAGAGCCATATATGTACTGTTTTGAAGAAACTCAAACATTGCAGTTGTAGGGGAAGGCTGGCTGGATCCATGCTTTCCTCATCCGACATTTTAGCTCACACAACAGGTCTCCGGTGGCTTAGAGAATTTCTGCCGCCGTGCCGGGAGCCCTGAGAATGTCTGCATGAACTAGGAAAACTGTTAAGAAGCACTAAGTGTTTATAATGCCTTGGGTCTTGAAACCTGGACCATCCTTCTACCCTCTATCATACCCTTATTGCCCACTGTTAGGGACTACATACCCTATTTAAGGGTACAGGAGGGTCCTGGAAGAGGCACGACCCGGCCAGGGTTTCTGGCTGGCCAGATGACGTCCTGACAAATTTCCGTATTGGTTGACCTCAGAACCGGGGAGGGGCCCATACAGCATTGCGCCTTCGCGTTACGGCCAAGACCTTGTTTTCCCATTATGGGCGCTCTGGCAGAGGTCATCGTGCCCCTCAACGGAGTGCTGCTCAGAACGCGAAGCGAGGACCGGTTGCCGTGGTGACATTCCATGCCTCGCTGCTTTGGAGCAGGGTCAGGTTGGGCCGTGAAAAAGGGAGATATCATCCACGCAGAGTTTGCCACATTGCATTTTGGAGTCCTGCAACATTCGGCATCTCAGAGCTATGGATGCATGCCTGGAAACATGTTGGATTGGATTGGGCATCATCTCAGCCTCGGTTCTAAGATCTATGGGGTGGGTTGTGTGGAGGTCGAGAAACAGTGGCTGTTTGGGAACGCTGGGCAGTATGCACATGCTACAGCTGCTGGTGCAGGAAGCCTTTAAATTGTTGTAACTGAGCTTATTTTGCGGGTATGGCCATGCTGGTAAGAGCAATTGCCAGCATCACAATGCGGTACAGTCACACACATTTACGTTTCGATTTGGTCAACGAAGAGGAGGCAGTGGGCCGAGTGTCCATGGCCTCAAGTTGACATGAATTTTTGTTCTTGGATTATTCAATTCGCTTTGACAATAAGCTTGGTAAGCAGGCTATAGATCCCTTGCCCCGGCAGTGACCTACTGCTCGCCGGCTCGCAGCATCAATGGACTTTCATGACATGATCAGGAGTTGGTGTGTGCTCTCGACCTCCTGGACAAGCCTGAGGTAAAGAGGCAAGCAGGGTCTTCTTCGGGCATTTGAAAAGGGATACTCCGTTCTGATTCGCGTCTGGTTTGTGTAGGCTCGCTGGTTGGAGATATGAATGCAACGTGATCTTGAAGCCATACTTGCACACATACTGGCGAGGACTGGCGGGTCTGCTAAGTCGTGCCGTTAACGCAGACTATCTGTATGACTGCCAGGCTGCTGGCCGAATGCAGCGCAGGTTTGCAGAAGGCAAGCAGAAACTAGCAATAGTAATAGTAATAGCAATAGTAGTAGGGAGAGGGGATAGGCGGACGGTCCTGTGTTCCGCTTTTCATGTATGTTGTCCAGAGACCTGAGGCTGCAGAGCTGTCTAAGTCTCGTTTGTTTCAAGCAGCACCTGCCTTGCAGTCTCCACGCCTGTTCCTTCAGATAGTGAACATCTCTCCTAGTGCTCTACTGTACTACTGACCAGCGTATCGAAGTCAAATGCAAGCCATCCACTGGTGCCCTGACTGGCTGCAGCTCTTCAACTGCTATGCCATTGAGCCGAACTCGCGGAGGCCCACACTGCTTCAGCTGGAGCGACAACTTCCTGTTGAACAGCAACTCAGTGCACAAAGAACCCCTCGTTGGATATGCCACCTAACTTAGTCTCCCGTGAGCATCTTGAACGATGCATTCTACTGGGAAGTAGTTTTTGCTTCATCAGCTTCTGTTGCAGGGCGAGTTGGAATTCCGACTGCGTTACAAGGCACTTGGTTTTGTTGCGCACTCTGCTCTATTTGTTTACTTGCCGGTTGCCTGAGAGGTTTGCCAGCGACTTCGATTTCCTTGCGGAGGCATTTGGGCACAAATGGCTATTGAGCCCATCTTCTATGGTGGCTTGTGGCGCTCGGTGTGTCATTCCCATCTGCGCTCCAACATGGTTTAGGAGGCCACCAAACAAAGGTTCCAAGGTGGTTCCAAAGAGCATGTTAGGCTTTCCGGAAAATGCAGGGGTGAGCGACACTGGTGGGACGTTAATCGCACATTTCAAGGTCAGCAACCTCCCTCTGCAGCGGATGTTCCAGGCCGACAATTCAGCTTGCTATGAACTAGCCGGGGACCTCAAAGCATTCATGAAGGGCGCCATGGCAATGTGGCCATTTGCACCAAACTTTTGAATGCCCACCAGCAGCTGAACCTAACTGCCTTGGCGGTAGCTCCTCTGCAGGATGCCTGCCAACATTCAGGAAACTTCCGAGCCGCCAGGGCCCTGGAAACCAGACTCATGACTCCTCTTAAACGGCAAGTGGCCTGGAGAAAGGAGTTGCATCTGCGCTGAAGGCAGAGGATAAGCTTGTGTTCGATAGCTTCTCCCTCTTCCTGCTCATGCTGGCGAACAAAACGCACACAAGCCAGGCAGGGCTCTTTCAAGCCGATCTCAGGGCTTTTCGCGCTTCCATCCTGCCATATCCTGCCCAACTGATTTTTTCCTATTGGTCAGATGTGTGCTTTTCAAGCAGGATTCCCTCAGTCGCAGGGGTCCTCAAAGTTTGCAAAGATGGGGAATTGCCAGTCGAATACCTTGATTTCGTGAGGCTTGCAATGCGCCAGAGGAGAGGGCTGGCTGCTCAGTCCAGTATGCCTTGTAGATGATGAGTGCCAGCAAGTTTGGGGGTCCTCATTTACAAGGCAAAGGGGCTTGGCTGGGAGGGACTCTGAGGTACCGATTCTCTTCCAGCGCATAAACGCCATTGCCTGCTCTTGACTTAGCTGGCAGAGGGACCAGAGAGCCGAGCGGTTCCTTTCTCTGGCCACCTGCTAAAGGCTACAGTCGATGAGAAGCGTACCTTTTCCAGAAGCTGGAGGTACAGCTACGCAGGCACCTCGCTTCGGCTTGGCCAAGGAGCAGCTGTTGCCCGTGCCTGGTTCTCAGAGGGCTGGTGCAGGATGCCGCTGCTCGTACCTCATCCATACATGCCCAGGTCACGGGACACCCCTGCCCCTCGTCGGAGCGTTGTGGCTGCACCGGGTCGCATGGAGAGGCAAGGCCAAGAAGTTGCTGAAATTCCGTTCTACTCCAGGGACTGATTTCTCAAACAGTCGCGCAACCTTCCCCGTCTTGACTGTTGCCACTGACTGCTAGCTAATTGCGCCTCGGAAGGGCAGAGGCTGGCCGGCGCTCAGAGGAAGCGAGCTTGTCCTGGGACGCGCTGCTGGGCACTGAGACCTTCTGAGGTCCGCAAGCCCGTAGGAGGCCAATCAGGTTGGCTCTGTACACTATGCAGACAATGCAGTGCTGTCATTCAGCGAGCTACGTGTGTGATGGGCACGCCTCCTAGCATCCCGTAGTTATCCGTAGTTAGGGTACGTAGTCTCTAGGGGCCCAATAGGTCTAGGTCTGGTATTCACACATCATCCGTGCTCATCAACGACCAGTTGACCCAGCGGCACGCAAAGCGAAGTCGCGCAACGAAACAGTGCAGCTTACCCAGCTGACAGCAGAGGCTTGACAAGGCCCGTTCTTTGGCTAGACGGCTAGAACAGGCCATGTCGCAAAACCGGCATAGACTCTTAACGACATGACGTGGACACATGGGGGTGCCCCAGCGATAAACTGCTTGCGAAGATCAAGAATCAACGAACGGGCCTTGAGTGCCAGTCTGCAGAGCTAATGCCACCGTCTTACAGCAGTATGTGCCACAGGCAAACATTAGGACTGGCGTATTTGAATATGCTAAAGTCTGCCTGGCACTGACTGATCTGCCGCTGACATTGCTTTCAAAAAGGTGCAAAGGCTGCAATGACCACTTGACCTCCATCTCCGGAGGAACTGTCTAGCGGGGAGATGGATCTCGGTGTTTCATCAAGAGTTTCCTTCGAGATGTTCCACAGCATCTGGACCAGATATGATGCACCAGTTCTTCTGAACATAGCTCAGTACGCCAATCTATGACGGCGTGGTGATTCAGGTTGTAAGCTTCGATTGGCCCAAGGTGGAAGAATCCGGAATGATCTCGGTCCACACCTGACCTCCTTCCCGCCTGGTAAACACCTCACCCGCAGATTCCCTACTTGTAAGACTTGAGCATGAGACCTTCACACTTTGAGCCCCGAGCAACGTTGTTTTGCCAGATTTGATGGCTGTAGCCTGCTTCCCTCATGGCAGATGCTGGAGCAGAGACTTTGGCTGGAAAGCAGACAGAGGAAGGAGGTGCTTGGGCAAAGCCTAGCTTGGGCCAGCTGTGGGCGTGCTTGATAGCCGTTGGCTGTTGTGTGCTGGCTTGGGGATTTAATCTGCCAGCGCCACAACAAGGTCCTGCTGTCGGATCCTGGAATTACTTTGTGAACCGTACGGATCTGCATGCGGCAAGAGAGCTCTGGGGCATAAACCGGACTAGCTCTGGGAAGGCAGTGCTGGAAGCAGCAGGGAATCTTGCCGAGTCCTTCGTTCCTTCTGCAGCGGATGAGGCACTGGCTCATTTTCTCCGCGAGACATTGGAGGCCAGCTCGACAGAATTAGGCCGCATCAAGGTCTTCGCCAAGCATTACGCGTTTTGGTCGCTCCAGCGGTATCTGGGATGGAGCCATACTGACGCAACAGCGCTTTTGCCCAAGAAAGATTTTATAGCCTCAGAGAAACAGATCAGCTTCATGTTGATGGAGGCCCAACAAAAAGATAGGAAAGAGCAAGTCAGCCAGTCAACAGTCCCGAACAGGGGTTCGTCGCTTGCCGCTGAAACTCAAAGGCTGCATTCTTCCAAGTTTGGTGTGGATCACAGGCACGTGTACTGCTTGAAAGCTTCCAGCTTGGCATGGGCATCGTTTCCTGAAGAGTATTTCCAGGCAGAGATTGAGAGAAGGGCTTGCAAAGTGATAGCTGTTCTGAATCTTCTGGATCGCTGTGATGATCCGCTTCATCTGCTTGATACCGCATTTCAGCGTCTGCAGCCAGATGGTGTCCTTGTTATTGCCACGACCCTGCCATTTGAAGCCTTCGTCTTTGAAGGCCGCTTCGGTTCGGCCTGGGGCAAAGCACATTCTCGACCTCCACGGTCTCCTCTGAAGCCGCGCTGGCCACGGAGACCATCGCCCTCCTTCGAGCTCAGTGCAGCATCTTTCACTGCAGCTTTGTTCTCCCGCTACTCTGGCCTTGAGCTGCGGTCATGGACGCGTCTTCCATACGTGTCTTCAGGCGATATCAGGAGGACACATTACGTGCGGGACATGGCGATGTTTGCCTTCTTGGTGCCTGCAACTCCGCAGCGCCTTCCCCAAGCTGAAGAGATGAACGACAGCGCCACTGAGGGGAAGGCGGCGTGGGAGCTTCCGCGCATGTGCAGTGGGAAGAGTCCAGACGCGATTTACTCATGGCTGTCGGATCGGATGGCTGAGGAGAGCATTGGGACCTGGGGAGAGGTGCTTGACGCAGGTGGAGGCTTTGGATCCATGTGCTGGTTGATGCGGCAAACATATCGAAGAGTCACGGAGGTGACGGCCAGCAAGTCAGGGACATACGGCTTTGATGCGATGAGCACTGCTGCTGCTTCTGTTGATGCGGGTGTGGAAGTGGTGCTGGGAAATTGGCGCGACGAGGAGTTTCTGAAAGGTCGCAGCTTTGATGTGGTCGTGGCAGATTACCTGCTTGGTGCAATAGAATATCATTGGCCATATGGCGCCGACCAAATGATGGACCGATTGTGTGCAGCGTTGCGTCCCGGAGGCTATTTGCTCATTGTGGGAATGGAGCCGTACGAGGAAGTCTTGGACAGGCAGGCAAACTGGAAGGATCGAACTGTGCTGGAAATTGAGGCGCTGGGTGATGCTGCCGCTGCTTTGGCGGGTGGTACAACGTACCGTGAGCTGCCCGAAAGATGGATTCTTCACCAGATCAGGCGGCGTGCCGATTTTCATGTGGTAACGTCCAATCATTTCCCTATGAGGCTAACAGCAAAGAGCCTGACAAAGCAGCTCACGTTCGCAAGACAACAGGCGAACAGCATTGCGAACACTGGAATGCAGAAGGCATTCTTGAAGCGGATCGATGAGATGCAGCAGGAGTTGAAAAAAATTGGATCGCATCATGCAGCGCGCAACTATGCCATCGTCATTCAGCGAAGGGATGGTTAACGCTGGAATGCACGCTTGGTCCTGTTTCGCCTCTGATATGTCCTAGCTTCGCTCCCGGGATATGGAGTGAAGAAATGGCATGCCGAGCACCAGGATGGGATGATTGATGCAAACTGGAGTCTTTCTTCCAACCAGCCAAGACAGCAGCCCATGCAGAGCAGCTTGGGAGAAGAGGCGTTTCGAAAGCTTTGCAAGTCATTGCCAGTCGAGGCTGGCACAGGAGGGATGTGTTTCAGATCTGCGTGTCATGCTCTGCCAGAGGAATATTGTGCAGGGATACTGCTCTCTTCAGCCACTACTCTGTACAACAGCCGTCGCGAGGAAAGAGTTGCATGGACCGGATTTCTTCACCAGGTTCTTGGTTTTACTTATTGAAGCATGTTTTGTCTGCAAGGCTTCCCAGCCTTGGAGCAGCTCCAACATCCTGAGTAATCCGAGCTTAGGAATTCAAGCCCATGCCCTTAAAAGTCAGGCCCAACACGTTTTTCTGTTTCAGAGCGCTCGGATACTCTGCTGATTCTTGTGACTTGTGGTTGGCTCAAGATTTGTGTGCTTTGTGTTGCTGGGGAACACATCCGACCATGGGACAACGCTGTCGCGGCCGTAGTCATTGCATTCCAGTCTGTAGAAAGGATGGGCAGTTCATGCACACGTTTCGTGGCTTGTCACGTATCCGAGGCTCGAAGCGCGCCCCTCGAGCCCCGGAAGTTCTTGGTGCAGGCCCCCAGATTCTTCCGCATTTGAGAGATGAGAAGGTTCTTTTTTTAAACGATGAGAACGTCCAGGCTTTTGGGGTCTGAGGGTCCATAGGTTTCCGAGTTGAGGCTCTCCAGGGCACACAGGTTTCCCGGGACGCGTGTTATACACTATGGTTTACACAGAAGATGTCGTGTGTTTCGAAACATGGGCTGTTTCGAAACAGGTAGGGTAGACCACTGAACCAGTGGAACATTGAAGCAATGGGTTTTCCCCCTATGGAAATCCAGTAAACCATTGAACCGTTAAACCATTGAACCATTACTTCCATAGGGGGAAAACCATTGGTTCAATGGTTTGATGGTTCAATATTTCAATGGTTTACTGGATTTCCATAGGGGGTAAAGCCATTGATTCAATGGTTGAATGGTTCAATGGTTTACTGGATTTCCATAGGGGGAAAACCATTGGTTCAATGGCTTAACGGCTCAATGGTTTACTTGGATTTCATAGGGGGAAAACAATTGCTTCAATGGTTCAGTGGTTCAATGGTTTAGTTGTTCAACGGCTCAATGGTCAATGGTTTCCTGGATTTCCATAAGGGAAATCCATTGGTTCACTGACGGTTCAATGGTCAATGGTTTCCTGAATTTACATAGGGGAAATCCATTGGTTCAATGCTTCAATTGTTCAGTGGCTTTGCGGTCCAATGCTATCCCCGTTTTTGTTTCGAAGCAGGCCCTGTGTTTCAAAACACACGTTCAAATCTTTTGACTCAGCCAAGTATATCTTACAACACTTTACTGCTTATGTCTGTTATCAAGTTATAAAAGCGAAATACACCAAACCACGTAACAGCTCCATATAGAAATTTCGATTTGTTAGCACACCTTTGTGTCATACACCTATCTTGCCCATGTAACCCAAGTGGATGGATGGTGTTCAGGTTTCCACCTGGGTAAACAATCTGTTTAATGGTTTGATATAGTAGTGGCTTACCTCACTTCTTCCAAAGCAGATGTCACGATCAAATTTCTTGTCGACATTATACACTTTTGTTGGCTAGCCTGCACTATGAATAGGGCTGCTTCTGTATCTTTCTTGAAGAGGATGAGATGCATTTTCAAAGAACATAGGCTTGACTATAGACAGGGCCTTATACATAGCACATTACGTGAAATAACGATATGCAACGAAGGCGTCGCAATTAAAAGCACGGAGCTGAAGCTCCAGCTGATCCTATTGAATTTCCATGGGATTGAAAGACACACCTGCAAGGAACTGGCGCTTCCACTTCTCTCAAGTCAATGGCTACTCTCTTGTATCTTCACTGTGGAGAAAAGACTTCTATTCCGCTCGTAAGACCTGAGGTTTAGTTCTACCGGTAGCCTACTTAGTGAGTTATTGGTTGCTTTGGGCTCACAACATTTTTTGCGCTCCTGGGCTCCTGTTCTCCTCTATTTTCTACGTATAAGTCCCTTATTATAGAAATATGCTGCAAATTTCAGATGCAAAATCTCAAGTCTTGGGCTAGGAATATTCTCATGGTCTCCAGGGGATGTAATACTCTGAATAATTTGAAAAGTCCTGTTGAACTTTGAAACGCATTAATCAGGAATTATGTAGAGAAAAGAAGAAGCCCAAGACTTGAGGATTCCTCTGTACCTTTGGAATACCTGTAATGCGAGATAAATAAGTAGCGAATAAGGCGAACAGGGGCCCAGGATTTCAGAGTTTCTACATAGAATCTGCAACGCATGTATGTAGTAAGGAATTTCGATGGTGAAGAAGAAGAACATTGGATTTTGACGTCTTTTAAAACTGATGTATATTCCACTGGGGATTTTGGTAATGGAATGGGGGTAGCCTACCATCAGAGAATACAGCATGGTTTCTTACTAATTTAGCAAAATCTTTTCATGGCAAAAATGCGGGGCCAGGATTTGCATTCTTTAACATTCAGACACCTATAGTATCTCTCGGAAACCGTTGGAATATTTCTGACTTGCATACAAAAGAAATTGCATACTCTTTGCATGGTAAGACTATGGAAGAATGCTGCACAGTGATTGGGAACATTCACAAAAAGTATTTTGAATTTCTAAGTTGCAACTCAATATTCGCCAGCTGTATGCAAGCTTTGCTCATCCAAGGTGTCTATGTCATGCCATGCATCTATTCGACATCTGAGACGTAGCAAGATGATGGTTACAAATGCAGTGGAATATACAAATCCTGATGAGATTGACGAGCCCTATATGGAATCAGCGGCACAAAAGCTACGAAAAGTAGCGGGGGGCATATCCCCGAGCCCATATCTATCTATATGTATATATAGTTGTTTATGCATGATATCCCCCCCCCCCCGGCCCACCTTCTCCTCTAATATTCCCTGTCTCAGGTACGCGTTTCCTCCCTCCTGACCATCTTCTCGGAAGTGTCTAAGTATACGAATCAAGTAATATAGTACACGAATATTCTAATTATCATACAATCCAATTATCCAAAAATCCCACAGTGCAACAATCCAACAACCAATAGTCCAACAGTCCAACAATCCAACAATCCAGCCCTAATCCAATACTCTAAGTCTGGTTCCTGCTGGCCTGGATTGGCCTGGATTGTTGGATTGTGGAATGAGGGTTGGATTGTTGGACTTCAAACCCTTGAACCCTTCCCGAAACCCTACAATCCCGAAGCCCTTCAGGCGCTAAATAAATCCTAAAAACCCTTAAGCCGAAAAACCATAATCCTAAAAAAACAGAAGCCCTTCAAAACATAAACCCTAACATCAAAAACCTCCTAAACCCTAGATTCTCAAACTCGAAACCTCGAAAAGCCAAAGCCCTGAAACCCTAACAACCGAAAACCTAACCACCCTACACTCCAAGAGCCCCAAAAACCCTGTAGACCCTACAAAGCCTTATAAACCCTGAAGACGCAACCCTCAACACCCGAAACCCTGAAAATTCTCAATCCCATCCCAGAAACCCCAAGCCCTAAAAAGTCTAATTACACACCAGAAAGCCTAGGAACCCTCGACGCCCTAAACCCTAAAAAGTCTGAACCCTGAACGCCCACAAGCCTGAACCTTCTCATCTCTCAGACCTGAAAAACCCTAAAAGCGTGAACCCTGAGAACCCGGAGGCCCCTCGGCTTTGCCGAGAGGTGTCTGCTGCTGGTGGTGTTGGGTGAGTTGGTTCAGCGCTTGAAGGTGTTTTTGCGGGGCGGGATGAGCTGGATGTGTTTTGCAAGTACCTAACTCGTGCATGCGGCTCAATCAAAAAGCGTGTTCCAGTTGAGGTGTTTTGCTCGTAACTTTAATTTATCATCCGCAGCTGAGGTCCTGACATGTCTTGGTAACTGTATCTTTTAGGGTGCCCTCAGCCCAGCTGTGGCAAGAGCCCACGCCCCAGACCCACTTGCCCACGAAGTTCCTCAACAAAACTAAATGGACGAAGGACATGAGCGTGGTTGTCTTTCCAGCGTTAGATAAGTTAAATCTTCTTCATCCCCTCCCTTCAAGCCCTCAACCCCAAACCCCAAACCCAGGGACGCCTAGCTCAGTTCAGAAGCCTGTTCAGAAACTTCCATACACCCAGCAATCTGTGAGGATTTGCCGAGGCAACGCTTGCGGCCCACTCAGGCCCGGCGTCTCTTGAATTTTCCACACTCTCTACCCTGAAGCCACAAGCCACCTAGTCCTGGAGCCTGAAGCTGCCCGAGGCCGCCGTGGAGCGCCCGTCAGCGCTCCACACAACTGTGCCGCCAGCGGCAGAGGCCGGGTTTCATTGAATGTCCATGAACGTCCCCCTCAACAGGGCGCGCCACCGTGGCGCAATGAATTCTGAATTCGAAGAACTTGAGTCACTGGACGGGGTAAAGGCAAATGCCCAAAGACAGAGAGATTCGTGCCTTCCAAATCCCTTGACCCGAAAATCACTTTCCATTTTTTTCCGCTGATGCCAGTTGTGCACCGGCTCGCACGGCCACACGGCCATCGACGCGGCCTTCGCGGTCCTGGAGCGTCTTTGCAAGCACTTGTGCTGGTGCTGGTCCTCCTGCTGCGGGTCCTGCTGCTGTTGCTGCTCCTGCTGCTGGTTGATGGTGCTGCTGCTAGTGGCGGTGATGGCGGCGGTGGTGGCGGTGGCGGCATTGCCAGTGGGTGTACTCAGTGGTGGGAAGACTCGCATAAGTAATCAGCAGTAAGTAGTATGATTAAAGCCGCGATCGTGCCAATGATATAGAAAAGGTATGCTCACAGCTTGTACGCATTGCTGCTTTTTTGACGTGCCAAACTATAGCTACCTTCGAGGTCCACAAGCGATGATGGGATTGAGCCTTGCGTAGAAGGAGGCATGTCCCAAGAACATCGGAGCACGGCAGCAAAAGCAAACCTTGGAGTTTTGCAGATTTCAACGTAGAGGGTGGGCATGCAATTTGGATAGTCCGTCAATCGCGTCATGAAGCATTTAAGTGTGCTACCGAAGGTGACAGCGGTGGGCTTTCTAATCTGCGAGTCATGTTGTCGGCGAAATATTGTGTAGGGCTATTGTTCTTTTCGGCCATAGCCAGCAGACGAATAAACGGAATGGAATTTAACTTATGTTTACTTTATAAAACGGCGCGGGCATCCTCCGTAATCGGCTTTTCGTGGGGACCCTACTACTCCGCACGAAACTCTGAAAATCCCAAGAATTTCGATTCCGATTCATCCCCGGAAGCGTTTACCTCTTACTGTTCTCTCCGAGCCTGGACAAAACCAGTATATTCTCGTGATTTTGAGGGTATTGTCCGGCGCGAAGGTGATGGACGAAACGTCTGAAGTTCTGAAGATTTTGAAGGTTTGGTCCTGAAAATCCTGGCGATTTCTACGTTTTGTCGGATCGTTGCTCGCGGACAAAACCATGGAATTCTTGAGAATTTGCGAGTTTCGTCTGATCGGGTTTTCTCTGGAATTTGAGGGTTTCGTCCGCTTGCTGCTGCATTCTTCTTGAGATGAAACGTATTCATTCTTAAGGTTCTGACTGTGTCGCTTCGAACGTAGCATCGCCCTCGCGAGCTTCGAAGTCGTGAGTTTTCATACGTTTGTAGCCAGGAGGCTTCCAAACAGAGAACTGGTTTTTGCATTGACACGTGCCCCTGCTTCGGCTGAAGTGTGAGCGGCTCGAAACGACAGCGCGTTGAAGCAGCCGCTGCGGCACCTGGATAGCTTTGACCAGGCAAATTCTTCGGTTCGTCGAGAGAACTTTCGTGGTTGTGACAGTGACTGTGACACTGACAGTGATTGTCACAGTGACAGTGGCAGTGATTGGGACAGTGACTGTGATATGTGACAGTGACTGTGACAATGGCTGTGACGCTGACTGTGACGGTGACTGTCAAAGTGATTGTGACACTGGCTGTGACAGTGACTGTGGCAGTGATTCTGACAATGATTGTGACAGTGACTGTGACTCTGACAGTGATTGTGACAGTCATTGTGACTCTGACACTGACAGTGACTGTGACGTCGACATCCTCAAATTTAGAGGCTTCGCCTTGATGCGCCAGCGCTGAATTATGTTTTTCGCAAGAGCCATAGCGGCAGATAATTGCATTAGCAGACCGAGGTTTGAGCAAGTTGATCGTTTTTACGAATTTATTTAAACTATGCTGAACTCATCTGAGTTCAGCTGAACTCAACTGAGTTCCGTTGAACTCAGTTGAATTCAGTTGAGTTCAATTGAGTTCAGTTAAACTCAACCGAGTTCAGTTGAACTCATCTGAGCTCGGTTGAATTCAACTGAATTCAGCTGAGCTCAACTTGAACTCTGTTGAATTCAAGTTGGACTCTGTTGAGTTCAAGTTGAACTCAACAGAGGGTGCAAGGTGTAAGGGTCAGGGCTTACGGGTTGACGGTTTGGGGTTTTGGGGTTCAGGGTTTAGGGATTACGGGTCGAGGGTTTAGGGGCTCAGGGTTTACGGGTCGAAGGTTTGCGGAGTGAGGGCTTGAGGTTTGAATTGAGAGTTTACAGAGCACGAATGTAAGGTTCAAATTTAGCATTGGTACTTTATTGGTTTTGGTTTCGGACTTTACGGCTTGATATTAAGATTCGGAGGATGAGGATATAGGAATGGGGCTTAGAATTCATAGCATGTAGATTTAGGATGTGAATATTTGAGGTTCTTAAATCTCCAAGATTTTTGGTCGCGCGACCTTCCCCCCGGAACGGTTTTTCATATGATTTATCTCTCTTTTTGGTTGCGTGCGTGGCTGGTCGGCGGAACGTGTAGATCTAGGATGGCCGCATTTGCCATGCGCTTCCCCGCTCTTCCGCGCAATAATTAGCCCAAGAGAGAGAAATGAAACGGTAATTCCGGGCTGGAGACTGTGGGCCGCAGGAATAAGAATCTCTCGAGAATTCGAATTATTTCTTTCTCTTTAGTTGTCTGCGGCTGTACTCTCTGGAATGAGAATCCGCGTGATTCATCTCTCTTTAGTTGAATACGCGGTAGGTCGTCGGAACGTATAGATCCGGAATATAGGATTTAGATTTTCAGAATTTTTGGTTGGCCGCATTTGTTTATAAAATGTTTCTGCGTTCCTCCGATCTTCCGCGTAACAAGTAGCCGACGAGAAATAAATGAAATGGAAAGATTTGAGCCGCAGGAGTCGAAATCTCTCGAGATTTCAAAGCATTTCTCTGTCTGTGATTATCTGACCCGTTTTTGATTAGTGGCAAATCCAGCCGCGGCTAGGAAGAATATTATTTTCTATAGCATGATGATTTGATGGCACTCTCTTGCTTATTTACGATTCTTTTTCGCCCCCCCGTCCCTCGTAATTCTACGTGATTCATCTCTAGTTGATTGAATGCGCGATTGATCGCCGGATGATATAAAATCAGGATGGAAAGGCTAAATCTATTTATTATTTCTCATCTTAATTTCTTATAGAATTATTTGATGATATTTTCTTTTAAGATAAGCAATTATTAATGATGAGGTAGCTAGATATATAAAATATTTCATGAAATGGGAAGGGATTAGAATCCCCAATTCTGTCAATATATCATATTTCGACTTGAAGTTTCGATTTCATTTGTTTCTGGAGGGTTATACGTATAGATACGCGTTGCATGGATATTAGAAATATGTAACGATTATGCGGATAAAAATCGTTAGATTCTGACATAATTCTCTAAATTTTTGATTTCTAATTCATAAATCCGCTCTTTCAATAATTTCTCGAGATAGAAATCTATTTCTTGGAGGGGCAATTTGATAATTATGAGAGTGCTGCTAAATACGTAATTCTGATAGTTGTTGCTGGCCTGGGAGCCTTAATTTCTTCAATCCAGCGCTTATTCGGGATTCGAAATATCTAATTTATAAGGAGCTAGGATTTGGAATTCTATAAATTATTTTCTTCTCTATTACTTCGCTTGTCATTACGAGTACATTCTAATGAAGATAAGCAACGGATCTACTCTAATTATATTGAATTATAATATTTCATTTCGTAGAGGAATATTAGGCAATAGATGTCGATTATGTAGTTATCGTAATACGCGATATATTTGAAATTTATTATATTGTGGCGCGGATATTTGCGGTCATTTCGTTCGCACATCACTAGGTTTCTTCTCTGACCTAATTTTAAAATATCTTCTGCGGGTTGCCTAGGGAGCTAAAATCTCGGAGAATCTTTCGGATACGCTAGAAGCTTTAAAAATCCACGAGATTTTTCGGAGATCGGTCTTCTGCGTGATTTATCTCTTTTTGATTGATTGCGCGGCTGCTCAATAGAACGTATAGATCTGGGATGATGAACGAATATATCTTAAGATATTTATATATTATTCATATCAAAATTCGGGGATTTCTTTGCTCCCCTGAACCCCGCAGATAGACTAAGATAGATAAATGGAGCCGAAAACCCGGATTTCTCTCTCTCTGGCTATCTGCACGGCGAATCGATGAAACGTATAGATTCAGGATGGAGAGCTAAAATCTTTCAGCTTGCTTCCGGAGCGACCTTTCGCGTTTTTTTTTTTATCTTTGGTTAGCTGGGTAGCGCATAGACTCGAGATTGAGAATGAAAATCTTTCAGAATTTATAGATTAGCTATATTTATCTCTTGGGATTTATGTATTTTCCGAGTTATCGCGCAGATAGCCTAAGAGAGATAAATGAAACGGAAAGAAAGATCGGATGCGGAGATTGCCCAATTAAAAAGCTTCTGAATTTTTGAATCATTTCTCTTTCTTTAATATTTTGGTTGTCTGCATGGCAATCCAGCGGAATATTGGAGATCCGGGACGGAAATCTAGAATCTTACAATATATCTCCGGAGCGATTTTCCACGTGATATATCTCCTAGGCTTCCAGCCCATCAATTTAACGAGGGGGTTCAATTAAACTACGCAGAAAATTGAAGTCATTGCGAAAATTGATTCTTCCAGAAATAGTTCTAACCTACGTGCGACATGAGTGTGCAATATTGA
This sequence comes from Symbiodinium pilosum, assembly GCA_905231905.1. Taxonomy (NCBI): domain Eukaryota; class Dinophyceae; order Suessiales; family Symbiodiniaceae; genus Symbiodinium; species Symbiodinium pilosum. The sequence goes on from CAJNIZ010045539.1 coordinate 22,771, forward strand.
TGCAGAAGGAGTCGTTTCGATCTATTCGAGTGCCTAAGCTTCAGGTTGTTTTCACTGCTATTGGGTTTGTAATTTTTTATATTGGGTTTTACGATTTTCTGGATAGATTTTATGGTATTTTTACGGAATTCTTATGGTATTTTTACGCGCAATAATTTTCTTGAAGCAATTCGCATATTTGCCCGGACTTATTCTATATATATATGATTTTTATCGAGCACTTATTTGGATTGATCGGAGACTTCCGGCTTAAGCTAGCTCCTAAATCCATTTAGTTCAAAATCACGTATGCTAATGATAAAATATAATCCAATTATTACAGGAACTGCAATAAATTATGAATAGCAATACGGATTTCTAATAGAATTGTATTAGACCTGGGATTGAAATTATTTCTTCAAAGTAAAAATTTAATATTATATATATTAACTTATATAATTAACTCATTTTCCAGGCGTCTGCATTTTAAACTTCCCCTTGGCCTAATAGAAATATATTGCGAATCAGCCCACCAATTAAACAGACGAATAGCAACCCAGCAATTAAACGAGGCAGTGAAATTCTAGGCTATCTCTATTCAATTACCTGCGCGATTATCCGAGGAAATATCGATCACGAGACGGAGAATTAATATTTTTCAGAATCTATAGAATGATCATATCTGTCCACGTTGATTTCTATGCTCCGCTGAGCCGCCGCGCGGATAATCTAAGAGAGATAAATGAAGCGGAAAGGTTGGTTCGAATTTATAGATCGTGCGGCTCTTGCCTCCTGAACGATCTGCTGAATGATTTCTTTATCTCTCTGGAGATCTCGAATTATCTATCTATCCTTAGATATCTGCGCGATTGATTGGCGGAACGCCTTAATCCCCGCGCTACCAAAAATCTTTCAAGATTTCGAATTATTTATCTCTCTTTGGTTGTCTGCGCGACGGCTCGGCAGATTGTGTCATCCGGGACGAAGATCAATAAATTTTCCCAATCTATAGGTAGGTTGATTTTATCATAGGCGGTCTTATATATTGATTATTTATTGGGCTATATATGATATATAATCTTTAATCAAGGTCTGGACAATTGGTCCGTGGAAAATTGAGGAGTCGGTTATCGTTTTCCAATTTTCGATATATATATTATCGTTATCATTTTTTATGAATATCTTATTATTTTCCAATCAAATCCCTTATATCATGAATGCAATCTGCATCCTTGATATATCTCTTATGACCGAGAAAAAAAACCACGCATCCAATATGATCTTATATACCAATTATTCATCGGACTTCTCATTACACATATCCTCAAATAAATTTATGCCCATTATGATCAATAATAGATAAAATGAATATTTGCATATTTAATTCAAATCCGTTTATTCTATCAATAAATATAATAATAATATAGAAGATAGATAACGTATTTCTCTTATAAATTCATTCTTAAATTAAAAATATATATATCAATTTTCTTCCTTATTTCATAGATATCGTCAAATTGAATTCTTTGAAATCTACGAATCGTAGAAATTATCTGATAATGAAATCTATTATTTCTTCTATAAAAATTATTCGTATTTTGGATATTGCTAAATAGAAATAATGAATCATAGAATATAGATCATTTTTGATAATAAGATTTTCATGAATATGAATTAATATATAGAAGAATATCTTCAAAAATAATTGATCTTCAAATATTAGCATATTAGGAATATATTAGAAAATATGATACAATATTTGATTATCAAATATTCGATGATATTAGGAAAAATATCTTATATCAATATATTATTTATTCGATTGAATTTAAATATCTACGATTATTGGAATGATTGAAAAATCAATATATATTCAGGATTTATTTTTTTATTTAATTCTATTGATCATCAATACTGATATACCGATTAACAAGATTCTTCATATAAAGAATACTCATGATTTTCGAAGAATGAGAAATCATAAATTCATTATTTATTTAATTTATATGAAAATATCATTTTCTAATGAATTATTCGATTTTAAGAATATTGTATATTTCATATGAGATATATGAATTAGATTATATCTTTCGAGCATCGCTATCCTAAAGTTGCAAGAAATATAATATTCTCTGCCTCCTATCAATTGTCTTCCCTATAATATTGCAAATGCGCATTATGAGAATATATATATTCTACTTTTGGGCATTCCAGGGATATTCTGCAGTTGGGCACTACAGGGACATTTTTCGGTTGGACCCTACAGGGATATTTGGCGATTGGACATTGCAGGGATATTCCGGAATTGGGCATTATAGGGATATCTTATAATTGGGTATTCCAGAGATATTTTGCAGTTGGGCATTGCGAGGATATTTAGTGGTTGAGCGCTGCATCCCATTGCAGAGATATTCTCCGGTTGGGCATTATAGCGGAAGATGGCGGTTGGGTATTGTAGGGATCGTTGATTGGCCTAGCAGGGATATTCTACGCATTCTAGGGATATTTAGCGAATGCTCGCTAAAATCAGCTTCCAATGGGGCGAGGACAATATCTATTTGAAATCTAATAACCTCATTTCGAGGATAGGAAATAAAGAATAACGATATTTGATCAATAAATTAGGGATTTTCTTATTTCTGAAAGAAGATCTTAGAGAATTAATTAGATATTGATTTCGTATAGAATCTAATTTATCTTTATTCTGAAAATGATCATGAGACGACTAATCATATTTATCATCGAGATTTTCCGCATTCAAATAGAAGGTCATTAATATTTTCTTCTACATTTATATTGAAAGGATTTAATCGATCGATTATTTTTAGAATTCAATGCTAGAATAATCTTTTTCTTCAAAAGAAATCTCTTCAATTTTCATTAATTCATATTAATCATCTCGATATTATCTATCGAATAATATATACAATAGAAATAATCAAAATATAATGAAATATAAATAATATAAATAATTTAGCAATTAAAATCAATATTACGATTTATCTAAATGAAAAAAATCGATCGATAATTCGAATATAGAAATATTTAATAATTCAATACCACCAGCATTCATCAAATAGAAGAGAATATTTATATAATAATTCTCATGACAGAAATAAGTAGTATCAATAGTCTAATTAGATATGAATGAATATGTAGATTGAATTATCAGAAAAAATACGAATTAAGAAAGATAATTATCGAATTTAATCAAGTTTCATTTATTCCGCAAGAAATCAGAAAATAACATATTATAATCTAATTCAAATCTTATACCCTTCTAATATTTCATAAAATTCGTTACTCAATAGAGGAAGATAAAGTTAAATGCCTTCTCCATCCTCTTTTCTCTTTTATTACCCTTAATCTCATTTCCTGTATCTTATATTCTGGGTCTCCGGTTCTGCACCCCGTGCCGCATCTCATTAATTGTGTTGCCGCTCAATTCTCGTATCTCAGTTGCGTCGCCTTCTCCTCTAACTCATCTCAGATCATGATGATCCCTGCAGAAGATAGCAATATAGGAATGAAATATCTGCTTACGGATTTTTGAATTTCTCCGGAATTTCTAAGATTATCTGGGCCTAGATTTGGAAGTCATATATTATTTCGTTATCAAGATCCATCTAAGTGCGCAGATCCTGAAAAATTCCAGACGCCCGGCATTGAAGAAATTAAAATTGCACGAGGCTAGGCATTCCCGATACAAATCCATCTCGAGATTTTCGAAGATCCGTCCAACAGAGGGCCCTTGCCAATTCACTGTCTCGTTTAGTAGGGTCACTCTGAGTCTTTGGGTATGGTCCTTCGAAATTATGCGAATCTGGGCGGGGATTCCTGAATATTTCAGAAACTCCAGTAACTGAGCCCTCAAAATTGCGGATCTTTAAAGAATCCTGTAGGCTCCCATGAAGGGCTTTTTGGATGGTAAGACTGGAGAACGCATCTGAAGGGTCGGGCCGATTTTGTGTCCATATGAAGGAACCGCTTGGATTGGATCCAAACATACAATTGAAACGAATCCCCCTGGTGCTGTTTTAGGGAAAGGTGAGCTGAACAGGGCCTCAACAGGTTTCCGGCGGCTGTCGGGGTACGTGATCTTTAATGCAGAATGAAGAGCATGTTGTATGCAGGCACCTCTAAGACAGAGGCGTGGCAGACTGGGCCCAAATGAAGCCAAACTTTAGGTATCGGGTCTGTGGTTGGACTCACGAGTGTGATCAAACGTCTGGATCAGCCATTTTTCTCGGATTCCTTGCCATCAAGTCTGTTGATTCAACTCTGCGAGCTTTTGCTGCTTGGCTTCCTCCTCGGCGTGGGAAGAAACCCCGTCTTGGCAGTAGTGTTGCGGCAACTACTTCTACTACAACTGCTTGGCAGTGTGATTTCAATGACGACAGTGACCTGTGCTAGTACTGGAGCACGAGCGTTGGAGTACTAAGGCTAGTACCAGGGAACCAGCACTAGGGTTTGTAGCCGCACAGTACTTACTAGTTCACAAAATCTGCCCCTTGCGTTGCCAGAATTACGGCTTACCTGAGACCACGTTAACACATCAATTTTGCACTCGAGCCTAAGTTCCAACAAGACCACGTGACATGAAGCAAGACTGCAAGAAGTCAGCGCGGACAAGCACGATCAGCAACAAAAAAGAACAGTCTCGACAAGGCGCCCTTCGCCGCTCTGCTTCTTGAGCATGATCCGAGCATATCTGGGAGCAGAAGGAGGGGCTTGAACCCCCTCCAGGCCTGGCAGTTGTAAGCAAAGATTTACTTCCAGAAGCCATGCTTTCAGGGGCTTCGGGGCTGCAAGGCTTCATAAATTGCTCAACTGGACCGAGCTTCCACAGCATGAAATACTCAAACTGCTTCGGAATGCCGTGGAAAGTTAGAAGCGTCATGCTCAGCGTCACACACTAGAATCCGATCCCTGCGCAACACCATGCAATAACGAAAGGTCAAAAGTCATGCGCTATGACTTGTGATGCTGCTGAGGGTTGGGTGTGCGCCACACTGGGGTTTGTCAAGCTCTCCCGTTAAGCGAATCATCAAGGCTGCAGCAATGTAAGCTGTCAAGGGTAAGTTGGAGATCTCAGAACCATGCTGCGCATTCTCTGCCGAGCGCCGGGCGAGTCATCACCGAGAGGAACGAGGAACTGTCCTGGAACAGTTGAGCCCTCCTTTTGGATGCAGACGACACTTCTCATAATGCAAGCCGGGAATCTGTAGCATTGATAGCAACACCTCTTTGAGGTGGCCACGCCCGGATTGGGCGATTCCTGCGTGCAGGGCAACAAGCACATGCTCCCTGCTTCCAGGACAGTGAATGAACGACTCTTCACTTCCGTCAGCTTTCCTGCCTGCTCTGTGGTCTCTTGAGTTTGAACTGGGCCAGCGCGCCCCGGGCTCTCTCCAACTGTCCGACCGCTGCGCCATGCCTTCAACGCTGGCGCCAGCAACATGGTCAGGTGACAAAGAGATCTTTTTGCAGTAGCGTCATGAAGCCTGTGAAGGCATCATCTTTTTGCGTTAAGTGCAACGTTTAACGCATCGACCTAAACGAAAAAAGTGCCCTGGACATCTGGTTTCTGCACAGCCTCGTTTACATGACTACCCTGCTCTCGCGAGCATTTTTTGCACTGCGACCTGCACCAGTCCGTTGTGAACGTTTCAGGGTCATCGCAGCCTGGGGCAAGACTTCAGCTTGCCAATGGAGTTGTAACGTGAGCTGCTGGCTCCGACCGGGGCCTGTATGCTGTACAGCTTGCCTCCGGCTTATGCCAGGCACAGCAGACACCCACTGCAATAAGGTCTAGGCATGTCTAGGCAAGGGGTATGCATTCCAGCTCTGCCCTGTGGCTTAAGGACTTGAAATTAGGAAGCCCGCAGGCAGTGTCCGCCAGCGCTTGCTGGCCCGAACTCCATCACCCTCTTTCAACTCGACAAAGGTATTTCGCACTGTCAATCCCAGCTCGCTGCATGCCACCTTGGCACGCTGCGAAAGACTGGCTTGGCAATCTTCCTGGTAGAATCTTGGCGGATTGTCCTCAAAGACTTTGGGTGTAGTTGTTCCACCATTGGCGTGACGGTATGCCTTTTTCTGTAACATGTAGGCCTCGTGAAAACGATTGCGGACTTTTTGCCAGTCCACCTGACGCACAACACATTGGTATGGCAACAGCTCTTGTCCATCCAGAGACCGGTAAAACAGTGCACCATCGCCAAGCCTCTCCAAGAACAGGCGAAGGTAATCTGCCAGATGGAAGTGGCGGCTACCAACCATTGAGGGGTGGTAGCGGACCCAATTAGCGAGCCCATACTCCTTGCCGGCATCGATTGTTATGGAATCCTTGGAAGCATCTGCCGGGATCAATGGGTAGCCACGCCGAAAGCTTGTGATGGTGAGAACCAAATAGAGCTTCCGATCCCTGCATCGCTCCACTTCCAGGCCCTCCCGATTCAAGTACCAGGCAGTGGTGGACCTTGCGACGTCCAACATCAGGCGTAGATGTGGAGCTGCCCATTTGCAAAGATTCATGTCTGTGGTAATCCCGAAGACAAGGTACACTGAGTAATACCTTTCCTGACTTTGTGGACGGCAAAGCATCAGATAGTCAAACGCTTGGTGATGGTCGTGCAGAGCCACGGTGCAATCACCTTTCATCGGAAAATTTCGCCGGAGACGGTCTCGTACTTCCACCTGGCGACCAAAGTTCAAGTACGTCGACTCCTTGTCCAGGACGCCAAACATAACGTTGCAAAGTTGCACGAGTTTCCAATCTCCCCACCAATGAAGCACACAGTCACCAGGCGCAATGACGCTCAGCTCTTCACAAGCTTCCCCGCTCAAAGCCGGCTGGGATTGCCAACTCCATGCTCGGGTCTCTGGGCGGATCAGGATCTCAGCTGGATCCTCGGGAGGATCCATGACCATTACATCGCGAACAAGAAGCTTTAAAAGGCTGCCGCCCCAAGGGCTGCTGCAGTGTGACATTTCAGTTGTGGGACTCTGTACGATCAAATGCCATCCCATGTCGGAGAGCAGATGCGGCACAAGGTGGCACCATTCCTCGACGCTCTCTGGCCGAACTGTCATGACTTACAGGGGCTTCGGCTTTACATCTATATAGTCTTGAGCACCCTTCAAAGCACAAAAAATGCCAGGCCACGAAGCAAGGCTGCTGTGGGCAGGCTAAGCGTGGACAAGTCATGAACGGACAAAGCTGGACAACAGCAAAACCTCACAAGATGCCAGGACCGCCGGGCTTTTCAAGGCGAGGAGCAAGTGTGTTTCGTTACCCTTACATTTATTGCCGGACGAAACAAACGGTCACTTGTTATGTTGATGGTGATACGGCTCGGACTGGGACCTGCTGATAGTAAGCATGGTGGGGGCAGCCATCCCTGCCCAAGTGCTTGGAATCTAAGAATTTGCACTGCACGCAGCAGGGACAAGACGAGATGTCAGATTGAAATGCCGCAGGAGACGGCTGAACTACGCCCATGTGAATGGCCTCCACAGCCTCTCGGAAAGCAGCGGCCTCGGTCTTGGACGTGGCAGCCACGCGGCGAATAGGAAAGGAGCCATGCAACTTTCAACGGCAGATCGCGCCTCTGCGGCCTCGTCCAACTCGCCATGCAGGAGATCCGCATGTTCCTGGAAAACATCCGCAGCAGCGCGAGGCTAAAACTCCAGGGCCAACAACTATCTGAAATGTTCAGAATGCGTGTGCTACCCCACACACCACACGAACTTTGAAGTCCTCGACTGAACGTCGGCTGTGTTGGGCGGTGGAAGATGGTGTGATCCAGGGCACCTAGAGTTCTGGAACTGCTCACTTCCGGGGTTTGCAAGCACCACCTGCCTCCAGCTCTTGTGACTGTGAAGCTGTGTTTCTAGAAGTCTCCTGCAGCAACCATCCCATCAGACTGATCTGAGGCAAATCGAAGCCGCGTCCTGCACAATCTCTGCCACCACATGCGGCTTGCTTTCCAGAACGCTGGGTCTCGGACCTCCACCAGCTCGGCAGAAAACCGCACATCTACATGAATCGCCAACCCCTTAACCTGTGTACCAGTCTCTCAGATTACACGAGTAGGGCTTTGCATCCTGAAAAGTCTTGCTGTTGGGGGAGAACTACATATGCAAGAGATACAGCAGCTGCTACGGACTGTACTTACATTTTTATTCTCAAGCCGAGCTGCTGGATGAAACTCGGGATGCAAGTCGCCTCAGAAAACTTATATGCACCTCTCTGAGCCCGACAGGATCGCATGTGCCAACAGGAACTTCTTGAAAGACGCATGAAACCGGAAAAGCTATCACACTGCCTCCACGTATTGGTTTGTAGCCATGAAAGAAATATGCGTTTGTGGGGGGGGGATCACCGTGAGAACTTTGCCCTCTGAACTCCAAAGGTGCTTTAGTTTTGTCGATCAAGCAGGAATCTCAAACTCAAGTTGGAGTCTTCAGAGTGTTGTGACCTGATAGGATTTCTTGCCTAGTCTTAACCAGGATGCTCCGGGCACCCCAGAAATGCCAAGCGGCAGCTTCAGCTTGATCATGTGACCGGGTTTCATGCCCATGTCCTTCATATGCCGCTCCTCCATTTCCTCATGGGGCCAAGCTTACACAACAACCCAAGCCATTCCCAGCGAGTGTGCAAAGACTTCGCCCCTGCTGCAGAATTCCAAAGTGTGCGGCTGGTCCTGCACCACGTCCATGCAGTCGAAGCCATTTTCAATGAAGGCATCCACGTAGGCATGCCTTTGCTTCGGAAATTGCGCGGAGACGACTCCGATAGGACCACCAAGTCACATGTGACAAGCTCACATTGGTCCGCTTAAGCTGCCTTTACAACAAAAGACGTGGCACAGCCCACTTTCGATCAGGAAGTTGCGAACCTCGGCTGCCTGGCGATGCAATGAAGGCCAAGCTAGGACTGAGCTCTGCGTTGAGACGATGGCATGGTGTGGGCAAGGAGATCTCGAAACTGCATGTATGGAGCAATAGGGGCCAAAGACAATATGTTTAATTTGCGGGACTGTGCCATGGCCTCAGACTCTTCGAAGAGCAGTGCCGCGCGTAGCTTCGCCGAGGCGGCCGAGGCTGTCTGCGTTGCCTTGGAGCTGCGCACCAAAGCTTCAGACGTCCCACGGTAGATCTAGTGACACACACAACTGTTTCAGGAAGCCCAGGATCTTGCCAAACCAGGGGCATCTCCTGGCTAAGCACTTCCCATACATACAGTAAATTATTACAGAGATCAAACACCCGTAGGCCTATAGGTTTATTGATTGCTCTGGCACGGGAGATGGCTCTGCCCGGCGATCGGCTTCTGGAAGCTCCAGTGACTCCAGCGGAAGCCGTGCAGGGATTGGCCCAGCCGACGTTGTCTGCCTGACAGGAAACGTGAGCCAGGATTGGACTCAGTCTGAGATGCATGAAGCACTGGCACCGTAGTCTATATTTACATTTTCAAGGCCTGGCAGGGCCAGGCTTTTGACGAAATCCCATCCGCAACCGTTCTGTTTCGGACGACCTGCAGCGAGAGTGCGGGGCGTTGACTCTTGAAAGCTCCAGCTGGTCCATCCAAAGCTTCAAACTGCATACCCAGAACCACCTCTTGCACATGCAGTATATTGTGACCGTGGTGGTGATATTCGCCGCAGCGTGATCTTGAGGCATCTGCGAAGCACACGTACTCAAGTCACGGAAGGCTCATCCCAGAAAGAAACTGCGACACATCGATCAACTTCGAAGCACCTCTAAGGAATAGTTTGTGGATCTTGCGTTTTGCAAGTATTGCAGCAAAATCCCCCTTTGCTGCCAGGGCCGCCAGAAACCAGGCAACTATGCTACAGACCCCTTTGTGGCGACCTGCTGTTACATACCTTTTTGGCACATGCTTGGTACACGAATGCCCCACAACAAAGCTCTGTCGCGAAGGTGCTTGTCGCAAGCTGGGCAACTTGGAAGCTACTAGTACTAGTGCTTTTGATTTAGCCTCATGAGGAAATAGAACGACGGTTCTCAAAATCGTGGGTCGGTGATTGGGATTCAACAGTCAAGACCTCAAATGCAACAACGGGGAGATGCCTCAAATCCATCCGAATGCTCTGATGTTTTGGGAACTAAAGCCGCCCAGAAGCATAGTCAACCGCTTTAGGGTTTCTATGCGGCCCTGAACGTCGCCAGTTCCATGGTCAATCCGGTTCGGCGTGCGAGCCATTGCAGTGAGAAGAAGCAAATCCCCTAGCCTCGAAGGGAGGGTTGAGACTTGTTTGTCAGGTGCTTGCTCCTTTGTTTTGCAGGAAGCCATAACTACTCTTCTTATGATCTGTCTGCAATGTCCCTGTACATAAACAACAAGATAGATCCACACTTGGGACCTGGCCGGCACTCCAGCGCATGTACGTGCAGCCTAAGTCTTAAAGTACAAACAAAATTATATACATATATATATATGCATATATGTGTATGTGTACCCCAGAGACCAGGTACCATCAGCATACGCCGAATAGGACGTATCAAGCTGTAAGCCAAGGCGCAAAGCTTTGAGAACTGTAGCAAATGCAAAAGGATGCGCCCTGCACGGTCCAAACCACGCGTGATATCGGCTCTGTCGGCAGCAGTCACACAGGGGTTCGTCATAGTTGGATTTTGAGCACATAAGAATTTGAGCGCCAGTTGATCTGTACAGATTTGGCTGCTACTTGTACTTGGAACCATGCAAGGTTTGAGAGGCGTGAAGTGTATCAAGAAGGTGTGAGGGGCGGCCCATGGTGGCCCATCCCGCACCTAAGTGCCGACCCCTGTAACCTTCTACAACACGCGGCCTCTGTTGCGCAAGGCCTATCTGGTTCCAGAGTAGGCATCTGCGCGGGCTTGTGCTCTTGGAGAAGCACGGACGGCCAAAGCAACATCGATGGCACATGCCTTGATGGAGATGGTGTATCCTTATGCCCTCTGCGGCTGCTTCTTTCACATTGGAAAGCTGCAAGTCATGTGCAGAAAGCGGGCCCTGCATGCTGAAGGCAAAGCCTCCCTCCGAATTCAGAAACTCGCAGCTGGATGATGTTTGCCTGGCTACGGCTCCCTGGCATGAGTCTACCACTCCTCGTGTCCCAGCTGATGCTTCCAAGAAAGTTCAAGTTGCCGGCAGGAGAGCAACGATTGAGAGGTGAGATGCCCTCCTAAACGGCCTGTCATTTGCACGACAGTTTTGAGCACTCTAGAAACGTTGCATGTGAAAGCTGAAATTACACATGTGCAAGTGACCGCGTGCAGTGCGGAGCTTGACCACAATCAAGCATGAGCTGGCTGCTTGCACAGTGATGCCCCATCTTCGCTTACGCTAATGAGCTGGTTGGAGTTCGTTCCCGCGATGCGCTCGCTACTTTGCACGTGGCGGCCCCTGCAGTTGCCAAGATGATGGTCTCTCGATGCTTCTAGAACTGTGCATCACATTGTGCAGCAAAGCTCGAACTTGTGGGCAATGCCCAATTCTGTTCCGGAAAAGGTGAGGACACAAATTGGCAGCTAAGGCAAGCTGCTGGTACCAGCTGCCTAGCAATGACCTGCAGCTACTGCACAATCTCCTCATCTTGACGCCCCAAATGCCCTTAACACTGTTCTTCTTACCTACACAGCGCGAACATGCTGCCGCATTTAGCAAAGCTTGCGATGGACTAGTTGCAGCTCCTGCTTCGCACGCGTAGATGCCGGGAAGAAAACGTCCGCTTTCACTTCCAATCAGGCCGGGGCAAAGCCAATTGCATCCTCGAGGCTACGACCCCAATCAAAAACATCAAGCAGATTGGCGACATGAGAAAGAAGAAGCCAGGGGTAGGCAGCTGAGCTGAGGTCATCGTTTTCATCTTCTCGAGCCTTAACCAATGGAACGCGCTCATGACATGGGCAAAGTTGGACCGTCTTGCTGAACACACGAGCCAAACCACCCGCAAGAAAACTCCGCGCAGCACCTCCACCCATAGTGAAAACCGCGCCCGTACAGCTACCCTTGAAGCCGTGGGATGTTGTGGGTACAGCTTCACGCCGGGCTTTGCAGGGCATCTTCGTACTGTAAACCCCTTCCCACCCCCTCGGGCGCGGGTATCCTGGAATCTTGACGTAGAGGCGACCCGCTCTGCGGGAGGAACAAAGCCGGTTTAAAGGCACTGTGCACCATCTAGCGCAGGCCCCATATGAGGGAAACCTTGCAATCACTTCAAAACACTGTCAGCCTGACAAATACCAACTCGCTTCAGATGCCACCTTTGCGGGACGTTTCAAAACAAGGACCCATTGAGCCAAGCTAAGTATATGTGCTCAGGACTGGAGATGGCAGCTAAGAATTACAGCTGCCACTCTGGAAAGCTGCAGCTGGCGCAGCTGCCGTGTTCATACTGTTGATGTGGTCTCGTGAAACAACTGAAAATTAGAAAAAAACAACTGAAGCACGAGTTGGGCTTCAACATGACACTTGAAAACTCAGTCAGGCACATTAAGGGCTCTGCAGACCTGAGGTACATGAGACTTCTGCTTTTGTGCCGGCGAGTAGCTTGTCAGAACGTTCCAGCAGCGACTCCCACTCTGCATCAGATAGTGGCCTTGGCTGCAAAGGTGTCTGCAAATGTGTCAAGCTTGCTGGGAAGGCCCTCGTTCGACCCACGACGTACTAACGACGTGGCACCATCTGTGTGCTCTGACTAAGACTTGGCAGTTGGCCCAACTCAAGAAAGAATGCATCAATCGAGCTGCATGTCCGTGATGGGGTTGGACTGCTGCGCCCTCTCCTGCAACGACTTCAGTTTGCTCAGGGAGCACTCCGCCAATTTCTTAAAGGACATGTTACGGCCCGCGCGAAGCAGCAGCTGAAAATACCTGGGCCTGCATGCCTTTGGTAAAACTTCCAATCAAACCAGGGACTCTTTTGCAAGAAGATGCAGTTAAAGCCGATCTGGAGGCTTTAGCTGTCCTCCATGTAATCGATGAAGAGAACCTGGCTAGTTTTCTGAAAGGTGATCTGCACAACCTTCCTTCCTCCCTAAAGCTAGGTAGGTGGCGGCAAGCTTCCGCAGGATTGCCACCAACGCGCCGCCATGGCTCCTGGGACTCAGTTTGCATTCATTTTTCAGCGGTGAGTGGATGCAGAAATCCCATGCTCTCCCAAAATGGAAAATCAGATGGAAAAGAACATGGTAAGCACATGAAAACTGAGGTAATACAAGGGTTTAAAGGGGGTGACAAGGGCCTGAATCTAAATGAGTACCAAATGAATACCCTAATTCTTCCTTTGGCGTCTCCCTTGCCCTCTCTGGGCCATAAACCGGAAACCCCTAAACCCTAAACCCTCTGGGTCACCGGGCTGGCAAACTCTGCTGAAAGCATCAGAGTCCAGGAGATGGAAATCGCATGCCTGCATGGTGTAGTTTCCCCAAAGAAGAGATAACCTTTTGGGGTGTCCCCATACAAAGGATGATAATACACTGGGGTCCGTATTACTGGTAGGGTCCCCCTATTTGGGGAAACTACTATATCGCGCACATCTTCACATCATGGAGCCCCTACAGTGTTGCTACAAGCGCCGGTTTGACACAACATCACGAAGACATGGAGAACAGGTGCAGCCAAGCGTCGGTATCGGCTCGCAAGCTTCCAGCATATGACCAGACGCACCAAAGGGATGCTTCAGAAATCCAAACACCCTTTTGCAGCCGCACTGGCTTCACCTTGGTGGGACTCCTTGATTTCCGCCATTGAGTAGGGTGCTGTTGGATGGCTCTGATTGGAAGCAATCATTGCAGCTTTGGAACCTATACCCTATATATTCCCTAACTCGCTGCTCACCCTAAACCTCATATATATATATTCATTTATCTATCTATATTCCCTTATTCCCTACTAGCCCTACACCCTATGTGTAATATCAGAACCTTGAGCGCCCCACAGCACTGAGATGCGTGAAGCGCGACAGGGCTCGAGGCCTTGGATCTCATGCGCTGCACCAAACTGAACCCCAACTTCTCCAACAGAGACAAATGCAACCCAGCCAGTAATAATAGCAATAAAACCGTATCAATACTAATACTAATACTAACACTGATACTGTTACCAATACTAATACTAGTACTCATACTAATGGTACTAATAGTAGCAATAGAATGAACAATTAGTATAGACTAACCGAATAGTTGTAATAATAATTCTAATAGTAATAGTAACAGTGATGATAGTAATAATATCCTACCGCCCCTGTGGGACCTGCAGCTGAAATTTCTGCGGGCCAAGGATCTGATATGTCATATCACCGTGGTGGACCACAAGGACACCTGCAAAGGTCGAGCAAAGGTCCCAGAAGCAGAGATTTGCCGCGATTTGGCATGGTTTACAATGATATGCTTAGGTCTGAAAACCTGATACTCGCAACATGGGCATGCTGAATCCTGCCCTGTGTGCCTGCCGCGGTAGCCCCTTCAATGAAGATGTCAATATCTGGTGGGCAGTAGTGCTCCTGCACCAGCTGACGACGAATGATGGTGCCATGGGCTGCGCACTCTCTCGGCCCTTTATGTCCCATAAGCTCTATATGCCTTGAATGCTCGGCTGCACGTTTTGGACAGCAGGCGGTAATCGACCCTCATGACTCGGCCTCGGCTACAGACAAGACTCACATGCTTGATGCTGCTACTGAAGGAGCAATTCGGGAGTTCACAGCTTTAGTCACTCACCTGCACACCTGGCACTGTTGGCACAACACCTGCTCTGAACAGTCAACATGAACCGCGCTCAGGAGCTGAAGAGGCCGGAGGTCTTGAAGGCAGGTAAGAAGATCTCGCTGTATAGGTGGATTTTCAAACTTTCCTTCAGATCATTCGGCCGCTGCGTGATGTTTTGCGAAAGGCTTGCACGCACCTGAAACTTTCAGACAAGACACTGGCAGACTTGCCAGGAAAGATATACTTTCCAAAGGAGTCTTCGCCTTCTGCTTTTGACTGATCCTGCGTGAGGTGCAGGTAAGGATTGCTGTCGCACGGGTAGGGTATGGTAGGGTTTGGGTAGGATTGGGGTATGGTAGATCTGAAATCTTTTGAATCGAGTCTTCAGCGGGAGCAAAAATGACCGTATCTTCACATCAGCATTCCACAACGACCTTCCCAGCTCTGTTTCTGCACCAAGGCTCTTGAAAAAGTTGGTAATCCGGACTCCCAGCTGCGTGGAGATCTTCCTTGACCTAAGGAAATGCCGCAGCACGGCATCCAGCTCGATGTTCTTGGAGTTCCATGTACGAATCTGATTCATCTGGTTGGTGATGCTGCTGACAAAGGAGGAGAATACCTGGCACACTAGCATGCTAAATTCTTGCCCGTGCCATCACGCATCTGAGATCAGTAGCAGGCAACTTGCCGTTCATGCCCCCGTTGTATCTTGGTCTTCTAAAATTGAATAGCCGCCTGTTGGCAAGATATGGTACTTTCCATAGATGGGGGCCCCCCAATATAGACCCCAAAATACTACAGTCCTTATTATAGGGGAATCCAAAAAGGTACCTCTAATTTTGGGAAATCCCTAGCCCTTGTATATTCCTATATATCCTCCATTTATCCCCTATAATTTCGGAAACCTCCACATAGTCCTTTCAAGCCAGGACACGATGAGAGCAAAGATGACGACCCCGGCCGCAAAGATGCGCTCGCTAACATTGGACGGCCCAATGTCCTGCAAACAGGGCTTAGTTATGTTGGGTTTATATTGGGATACTGGAAAAGAAAATGGAAACCACTATAGTATATTGAGGTTATATTGAGGTAATGGAAAATGAAAGGGGAACTACTATAGGTTTAGGGTTCGGGGTTTGTCCTGCAAACATCACCCGGCACATGTTATGTAGCAACTTATTCGTTCTTGCTAGGGAATAAAGGAGTATGTTACATAGGAATTATGTAAGGACCATATAGGGATAATGGAGAAGAAAATGGAAACTATGGGGATTATGTAGGGATTATAGGGAATATATTGGGGTTATATTGGACTATACAGGGATTATATTCCCCCATACTTACCCTATTATAATGTAGCCATTTCCACTTTCTTAGACCCTATACACATTCCCTTATTCCCCATAACCACTGACTCTTTCTCTCTCTCTATATATAATTGTTTTTCCCTAGTTCCCTACTAAAAAACACCAGGACGACGCTCCCTGAAGTTCTTCAATCTCCTGGGTCGAAGGTGTGAACTGCGTGAGGCTCCAATGCAGGGACAAGGCCTCACGGTGGCTTGGCTTACTGGTTCTTCGTAGGGAAGAAGGGAATATGGAGGGCATCAATATCCCCATATGACCCCTATATTACCCCCATATACCTCCTATATACTACAGGAGTTTCCAAGGCCAAGGAGCGTAGAGTTCGCGAAAATCATCAGGAGATTTCAAGTGGCCATCTGCCCATGTAGGGCGGCCTTCACCTTGCTTGCTTCTGCACCGCTTCAGCGCGGAAGGCTACACATTTGTCACCGGATCTTTGATAAAGCAGGCCAATCTAAGCACAACTCGGTCAAGAAGCTCTAGGGCAACAACATGTCTGGTCCCGTGTTGAGACCATTGTGCATAAGCTTGATAGCAGCACTTACCTGATACATCCTCTGGTCGCATGAGGAAATCGGGAGAAAAGTGTCACCAGGAAGCAAGGCACACCCGCACGCTTGCCACAAGTGTTGCCACAGGAGCGTTTGCTGCTTCCACAAGGCTGATTCAGCGAGGTCACTGAAATAGGCCATTGCACACCAAGCCTGCAGATCAGGTCGCTACATCCCTGGACTTCCTAGAAAAGCATGCTACGTTGATTGCCCTACATGATGCCCACATGGACTCAGGCTTGCCCACTGTCTACCTCCCCTTTCAGAAGCCACAAGTAGCTTCTTTCATTTTGGCTGTGCTGGCTGGCTCACTGCAGCATCGCAAGGAAGCCTGTACAGATTTGATTGGCCAAGCCAGCACCAGCACAGCAGCCGTCATGTTTCCGTGTGCATTCGGCCAATGTGTAGATGATTTTCTCGTATTCACGAAGTGTCTACTGCTTGCATTAGAGCAGACCTCCTTCATTCAGCCAAGACACGCATGCGATGTAGTGGTTCACCTGAGGCATCTAAACTGGCCAGCAGCGGCAAATTCGCCACTGCAGACTTCGAAGCAACACAACCGCAAATTTGCAAGGCGTGGCAAGAACACCCTGATGAAACCTGACCCACTAGTCATGTCCAGCGCCTTTTGCACTCCGTCAAAAACAGCGAAAACGATCATGCTTCATCACTAAAATGCTGCCGTGTGGCAAACAAGATGAATAAAATCAATTTGGCAAGCCCGATCCTTGGTGTGAATTGCGCTGTAGGCGGCCAATTCTCGCGGAACGACCAAGGCCGCCTTTGAACTTACAAATGTTGACAGGCCTTGCACTGGAACTCTTGTCCTTCATGATTTCCTCCCCTTGCTGAACGTGTGCACGTAGAAGGTACTTTGCCATCAAGGCGCAATACCACTATCAAAGGGGAGCGAACGTAGTCAACCAATGACTCCACCGTAGCCTAAGTGGCTGCTGACAATTGACATAACCCATTAATCCTAAACCCTAAATAGTAGTTTCCATTTTCTTTTCTATTATCCCTATATAACCCCAATATAACCCCAATATTACCCCGTGGCAAGTCTGTGTGGGAAGCATGGCAGCAGACCAGGCCATGCAAGATGTTTTCCCAGCAAGGAGCGTGGCACGCCAAAGCCATCGTCACCCCAAATTGTTTTCTAGATCACTAGCTTACCACGTTGCCATATTGCTATATTACTAGAATACTATACTGTCCTATATTACTATTATAGTACCTCAACGCAGACCTTCTGTGCTGTACTGCTTCCAAAGGCCTTGCAGCTGTGGGGCAGATGCCTTGTAGAGCCGAACAAGGCGCACCAGTCGAGACAGACGGATCAGCCGCGAAACGCGGAGACCCCTTGTTGGGGCTTGGAATGGCTTGGAGCATGGAATGCGCAGCTAGCATCTTCTTGCATGACGGCACATTTGCAAAGGACGCATCAGTCGAAACCGAGCGCAAGCAAGCCGGGCGACTGAGTGCTAGCCGCTGCGGCGACGCTCTGGTCGGAACCGACCTCTGTGTGAGGTTTTTTGCGCTGGTAGCTTTGGTGGGCTCCATCTGTGTAGCCCAATGAAAAAGGAACGGTTCGTGCGAGCATCCAGAACAGCCTGAACCAGCCAAGTGACAATTGATACCACCACATCTCCTTGGAAGTGCACATCTCTAAGTTACGTAACTGCTCCAGGTCAACCATGCCTACAAACCTTGCAACTGCATAATGCCATGCCGTCACGCAGTCACGCATGTTGCGCTTTGCTACGTGTGAGTTTGCAAAAACGTGAAAAAGGACACCCGCTTTGGTTCCGGACAAAACGCCCAAGACCATCAGCACGTCGGGCACGCACCATCCCCTGACGTCGTCAGTGTGAGAAGGGACACTTATATCAGGCACAAGAAAGCCGCTACATACTTGATGAGAAGGCTACCGACACTACCTGCCGCAACTAGCTGACACAACCTGGACCTGTGCCTAGGCCCTACAGTGCCTCAGATAGTCATGGATGCAAGAGCGTGGTCGGAAGTCCAGAACCCCGTCGCGGTCAACAGCGGTAAAGCAGCTGACAGGGATATCAGAGAACCTGGGCCGCACACACAGACATGACCTCGCAAGTCGCGAATTGATCCGGCAGCGGAGAAGGAATCTACAACAAAACCAATACCAATCAAACTCAGCCAGCCAGAACATGATGGTCGCGTTGTTGATCGCGTCTAGTGTAAGCGAGAAGGCGCCCAGGTCAAACAGCTGCAGTGGGATGGTGACAGCATCCCAAAGGACAGCCAGGAGAAGGATGATGCTCCATGAAAACCTCAACAAGTCCAACACCTATTTGGAGCAAGCTGTTGCTGAAAGATTTGGCTTCAAAGGCTGGGGGAGACGCCCTTCTCATTGATTCAGCCGAGGAGCTTCGGCCAACCATAGGGATGCAAAACGCAGTGTCTGCAGCCAGATCTGGTCTTGATGATCACCTGCAAACACACATGCTCTCGGAGTTTGGGTCTCCTGGGACCCGCTCAGGAGCGAACATCTTCTTGACTATTTTAATCTTGCCTACTTGCGTGTGACATGAACATCATAATTCTAGGTCATTCCCTTCCACAAATGGGCGGGCGTAGGCACCTCGTGCAAGTCCGGACTGGACTCCGCCTTCTCCTTTAGGATTCCATTGAAGTCGATGGAACCTCCACTGCAAAGGTCTGTGCGGGTGCTGGAGTAGCGATGCTGACGGCACATGAACTCGCGCCTTGCTTCGAATAAGCCTCAGCTATCCCTTTCGGGTAGATTCGGGTAGGCTTGGTGTCAGGGCAACGGGCAAGAATGTGCAACATTCCTTGCAATACTTGCCACTACCAGCTTCACGCCCGCGGTGCGGAGCTCTTCTCACCCGACATGCTGCCAAGTCAAAATTAGGAGGTATGCAAGCCATATGTAACCCCTATATAATCCCTGTAGTTTCCATTTTCTTTTCCATTCTCCCCAACATTACCCCAATATATATATATACCTATATGTATATATATATATATTGGGGACTGAAACCGTCCAAGATGCATCCCACAGGAGCGAATCACCCGCTATGCGCCAGGAGACCCTGATGCAGCTCATTGCTTGGCTGCGTTGGGAGTATATAGGGATATATATATATATGAGCC